>OZ035873.1:80641673-80925170 GCA_964034865.1 Eristalis intricaria | reverse complement strand
TGCTGCAATTTCTGGTGGCCTGGTGTCTCAGAAAAATTTTTGCTGCAAAAGTTGATTTTTTCCCGACATTAAAAATTCGTGAATATTATACCTTGCTCATATCTCAAAAACCGTGCGTCCTACAGCAAAGTGACCTACGGCGATTTTGTAGCTTATGACTTGGTCTAGATTATGGACTTAGAGATCGGACAAATTTACCGTTGTAAGGGTATAATTTTTAAAGAGGAAGGGACTTTTTGGTATAAAATAATTTTTATTATCGCCTTGCCGGTGATTGAGCGTGATGAATACTTGCAGAATTTGAATTCAGATCAAGAGCAACAATTCAGATCGACCATCGTTCAAAGCCGATGTAAGATTTCATATAATTTACCCCAGAGAAACAAATTTCCCTCGTTTTTGTGAAAAATTTGCCCAAGTAACGGTAAATTGGTGAATTTTCCAATTCCATCCCCTAGATCAAGTCATAAGCTACAAAAAAGTATACTGCAATTTTTTCGTAGGACGCACCGTTCTCGAGATATAAGCTGGCAAAAGTTCCATGTGAATCACCACATATAATTTACCCCAGAGAAACAAATTTCCCTCGTTTTTGTGAAAAATTTGCCCAAGTAAGGGTAAATTGGTGAATTTTCCAATTCCATCCCCTAGATCAAGTGATAAGCTACAAAAAAGTATACTGGAATTTTTTCGTAGGACGCACCGTTCTCGAGATATAAGCTGGCAAAAGTTCCATGTGAACCACTAGAACCCCTGCTGAAATTTCTGGTGGGCTGGTGTCTCAGAAAAATTTTTGCTGCAAAAGTTGATTTTTTCCCGACATTAAAAATTCTTGAATGTTGCCTTACCTTGCTCATATCTCAAAAACCGTGCGTCCTACAGCAAAGTGACGTATGGCGATTTTGTAGCTTATGACTTGGTCTAGAGGATGGATTTGGAGATCGGACAAATTTACCGTTATAAGAGTATAATTTTTAAAGAGGAAGGGACTTTTTGGTATAAAATAATTTTTACTATCCCTTGCCGGTGATTGAGCGTGATGAATACTTGCAGAATTTGAATTCAGATCAAGAGCAACAACTCAGATCGACTATCGTTCAAAGCCGATGTAAGATTTCATATAATTTACCCCAGAGAAACAAATTTCCCTCGTTTTTGTAAAAAATTTGCCCAAATAACGGTAAATTGGTGAATTTTCCAATTCCATCCCCTAGATCAAGTCATAAGCTACAAAAAAGTATGCTGGAATTTTTTCGTAGGACGCACCGTGTTCGAGATATAAGCTGGCAAAAGTTCCATGTGAACCACCAGAACCCCTGCTGCAATTTCTGGTGGCCTGGTGTCTCAGAAAAATTTTTGCTGCAAAAGTTGATTTTTTCCCGACATTAAAAATTCGTGAATATTGCCTTACTTTGCTCATATCTCAAAAACCGTGCGTCCTACAGCAAAGTGACGTACGGCGATTTTGTAGCTTATGACTTGGTCTAGAGGATGGATTTAGAGATCGGACAAATTTACCGTTGTAAGGGTATAATTTTTAAAGAGGAAGGGACTTTTTGGTATAAAATAATTTTTATTATCGCCTTGCCGGTGGTTGAGCGTGATGAATACTTGCAGAATTTGAATTCAGATCAAGAGCAACAATTCAGATCGACCATCGTTCAAAGCCGATGTAAGATTTCATTTTTATTATCCCTTGCCGGTGATTGAGCGTGATGAATACTTGCAGAATTTGAATTCAGATCAAGAGCAACAATTCAGATCGACCATCGTTCAAAGCCGATGTAAGATTTCATACAATTTACCCCAGAGAAACAAATTTCCCTCGTTTTTGTGAAAAATTTGCCCAAATAACGGTAAATTGGTGAATTTTCCAATTCCATCTCCTAGATCAAGTCATAAGCTACAAAAAAGTATACTGGAATTTTTTCGTAGGACGCACCGTTCTCGAGATATAAGCTGGCAAAAGTTCCATGTGAACCACCAGAACTCCTGCTGCAATTTCTGGTGGCCTGGTGTCTCAGAAAAATTTTTGCTGCAAAAGTTGATTTTTTCCCGACATTAAAAATTCGTGAATATTATACCTTGCTCATATCTCAAAAACCGTGCGTCCTACAGCAAAGTGACGTACGGCGATTTTGTAGCTTATGACTTGGTCTAGATTATGGACTTAGAGATCGGACAAATTTACCGTTGTAAGGGTATAATTTTCAAAGAGGAAGGGACTTTTTGGTATAAAATAATTTTTATTATCGCCTTGCCAGTGATTGAGCGTGATGAATACTTGCAGAATTTGAATTCAGATCAGGAGCAACAATTCAGATCGACCATCGTTCAAAGCCGATGTAAGATTTCATATAATTTACCCCAGAGAAACAAATTTCCCTCGTTTTTGTGAAAAATTTGCCCAAGTAAGGGTAAATTGGTGAATTTTCCAATTCCATCCCCTAGATCAAGTCATAAGCTACAAAAAAGTATACTGGAATTTTTTCGTAGGACGCACCGTTCTCGAGATATAAGCTGGCAAAAGTTCCATGTGAACCACTAGAACCCCTGCTGAAATTTCTGGTGGGCTGGTGTCTCAGAAAAATGTTTGCTGCAAAAGTTGATTTTTTCCCGACATTAAAAATTCTTGAATGTTGCCTTACCTTGCTCACATCTCAAAAACCGTGCGTCCTACAGCAAAGTGACGTATGGCGATTTTGTAGCTTATGACTTGGTCTAGAGGATGGATTTGGAGATCGGACAAATTTACCGTTATAAGAGTATAATTTTTAAAGAGGAAGGGACTTTTTGGTATAAAATAATTTTTATTATCGCCTTGCCGGTGATTGAGCGTGATGAATACTTGCAGAATTTGAATTCAGATCAAGAGCAACAATTCAGATCGACCATCGTCCAAAGCCGATGTAAGATTTCATATAATTTACCCCAGAGAAACAAATTTCCCTCGTTTTTGTGAAAAATTTGCCCAAATAACGGTAAATTGGTGAATTTTCCAATTCCATCCCCTAGATCAAGTCATAGGCTACAAAAAAGTATACTGGAATTTTTTCGTAGGACGCACCGTTCTCGAGATATAAGCTGGCAAAAGTTCCATGTGAACCACCAGAACCCCTGCTGAAATTTCTGGTGGCCTGGTGTCTCAGAAAAATTTTTGCTGCAAAAGTTGATTTTTTCCCGACATTAAAAATTCGTGAATATTGCCTTACCTTGCTCATATCTCAAAAACCGTGCGTCCTACAGCAAAGTGACGTACGGCGATTTTGTAGCTTATGACTAGCTTATGACTTGATCTAGAGGATGGATTTGGAGATCGGGCAAATTTACCATTGTAAGGGTATAATTTTTAAAGAGGAAGGGACTTTTTGGTATAAAATAATTTTTATTATCGCCTTGCCGGTGGTTGAGCGTGATGAATACTTGCAGAATTTGAATTCAGATCAAGAGCAACAATTCAGATCGACCATCGTTCAAAGCCGATGTAAGATTTCATATAATTTACCCCAGAGAAACAAATTTCCCTCGTTTTTGTGAAAAATTTGCCCAAATAACAGTAAATTGGTGAATTTTCCAATTCCATCCCCTAGATCAAGTCATAAGCTTCAAAAAAGTATATATGAATTTTTTCGTAGGACGCACCGTTCTCGAGATATAAGCTGGCAAAAGTTCCATGTGAACCACCAGAAACCCTGCTGAAATTTCTGGTGGCCTGGTGTCTCAGAAGAATGTTTGCTGCAAAAGTTGATTTTTTCCCGACATTAAAAATTCGTGAATATTGCCTTACCTTGCTCATATCTCAAAAACCGTGCGTCCTACAGCAAAGTGACGTATGGCAATTTTGTAGCTTATGACTTGGTCTAGAGGATGGATGAATACTTGCAGAATTTGAATTCAGATCAAGAGCAACAATTCAGATCGACCATCGTTCAAAGCCGATGTAAGATTTCATATAATTTACCCCAGAGAAACAAATTTCTCTGGTTCTTGTGAAAAATTTGCCCAAATACCGGTAAATGGGTGAATTTTCTAATTCCATCCCCTAGATCAAGTCATAAGCTACAAAAAAGTATACTGGAATTTTTTCGTAGGACACACCGTCCTCGAGATATAAGCTGGCAAAAGTTCCATGTGAACCACCAGAACCCCTGCTGCAATTTCTGGTGGCCTGGTGTCTCAGAAAAATGTTTGCTTCAAAAGTTGATTTTTTCCCGACATTAAAAATTCGTGAATATTGCCTTACCTTGCTCATATCTCAAAAACCGTGCCTCCTACAGCAAAGTGACGTATGGCGATTTTTTAGCTTATAACTTGGTCTAGAGGATGGATTTGTGAGATCGGACAAATTTACCGTTATAAGAGTATAGTTTTTAAAGAGGAAGGGACTTTTTGGTATAAAATAATTTTTATTATCGCCTTGCCGGTGATTGAGCGTGATGAATACTTGCAGAATTTGAATTCAGATCAAGAGCAACAACTCAGATCGACTATCGTTCAAAGCCGATGTAAGATTTCATATAATTTACCCCAGAGAAACAAATTTCCCTCGTTTTTGTGAAAAATTTGCCCAAATAACGGTAAATTGGTGAATTTTCCAAATCCATCTCCTAGATCAAGTCACAAGCCACAACAAAGTATACTGGAATTTTTTCGTAGGACGCACCGTTCTCGAGATATAAGCTGGCAAAAGTTCCATGTGAACCACCAGAACCCCTGCTGAAATTTCTGGTGGCCTGGTGTCTCAGAAAAATTTTTGCTGCAAGTTGATTTTTTCCCGACATTAAAAATTCTTGAATGTTGCCTTACCTTGCTCATATCTCAAAAACCGTGCGTCCTACAGCAAAGTGACGTATGGCGATTTTGTAGCTTATGACTTGGTCTAGAGGATGAATTTGGAGATCGGACAAATTTACCGTTATAAGAGTATAATTTTTAAAGAGGAAGGGACTTTTTGGTATAAAATAATTTTTACTATCCCTTGCCGGTGATTGAGCGTGATGAATACTTGCAGAATTTGAATTCAGATCAAGAGCAACAACTCAGATCGACTATCGTTCAAAGCCGATGTAAGATTTCATATAATTTACCCCAGAGAAACAAATTTCCCTCGTTTTTGTGAAAAATTTGCCCAAATAACGGTAAATTGGTGAATTTTCCAATTCCATCCCCTAGATCAAGTCATAAGCTACAAAAAAGTATGCTGGAATTTTTTCGTAGGACGCACCGTTCTCGAGATATAAGCTGGCAAAAGTTCCATGTGAACCACCAGAACCCCTGCTGCAATTTCTGGTGGCCTGGTGTCTCAGAAAAATTTTTGCTGCAAAAGTTGATTTTTTCCCGACATTAAAAATTGGTGAATATTGCCTTACTTTGCTCATATCTCAAAAACCGTGCGTCCTACAGCAAAGTGACGTACGGCGATTTTGTAGCTTATGACTTGGTCTAGAGGATGGATTTAGAGATCGGACAAATTTACCGTTATAAGAGTATAATTTTTAAAGAGGAAGGGACTTTTTGGTATAAAATAATTTTTATTATCGCCTTGCCGGTGGTTGAGCGTGATGAATACTTGCAGAATTTGAATTCAGATCAAGAGCAACAATTCAAATAGACCATCGTTCAAAGCCGATGTAAGATTTCATTTTTATTATCCCTTGCCGGTGATTGAGCGTGATGAATACTTGCAGAATTTGAATTCAGATCAAGAGCAACAACTCAGATCGACTATCGTTCAAAGCCGATGTAAGATTGCATATAATTTACCCCAGAGAAACAAATTTCCCTCGTTTTTGTGAAAAATTTGCCCAAATAACGGTAAATTGGTGAATTTTCCAATTCCATCCCCTAGATCAAGTCATAAGCTACAAAAAAGTATGCTGGAATTTTTTCGTAGGACGCACCGTTCTCGAGATATAAGCTGGCAAAAGTTCCATGTGAACCACCAGAACCCCTGCTGCAATTTCTGGTGGCCTGGTGTCTCAGAAAAATTTTTGCTGCAAAAGTTGATTTTTTCCCGACATTAAAAATTCGTGAATATTGCCTTACTTTGCTCATATCTCAAAAACCGTGCGTCCTACAGCAAAGTGACGTACGGCGATTTTGTAGCTTATGACTTGGTCTAGATTATGGACTTAGAGATCGGACAAATTTACCATTGTAAGGGTATAATTTTTAAAGAGGAAGGGACTTTTTGGTATAAAATAATTTTTATTATCGCCTTGCCGGTGATTGAGCGTGATGAATACTTGCAGAATTTGAATTCAGATCAAGAGCAATAATTCAGATCGACCATCGTTCAAAACCGATGTAAGATTTCATATAATTTACCCCAGAGAAACAAATTTCCCTCGTTTTTGTGAAAAATTTGCCCAAGTAACGGTAAATTGGTGAATTTTCCAATTCCATCCCCTAGATCAAGTCATAAGCTACAAAAAAGTATACAGGAATTTTTTCGTAGGACGCACCGTTCTCGAGAATCCATCCCCTAGATCAAGTCATAAGCTACAAAAAAGTATACTGGAATTTTTTCGTAGGACGCACCGTTCTCGAGATATAAGCTGGCAAAAGTTCCATGTGAACCACTAGAACCCCTGCTGAAATTTCTGGTGGGCTGGTGTCTCAGAAAAATTTTTGCTGCAAAAGTTGATTTTTTCCCGACATTAAAAATTCTTGAATGTTGCCTTACCTTGCTCATATCTCAAAAACCGTGCGTCCTACAGCAAAGTGACGTATGGCGATTTTGTAGCTTATGACTTGGTCTAGAGGATGGATTTGGAGATCGGACAAATTTACCGTTATAAGAGTATAATTTTTAAAGAGGAAGGGACTTTTTGGTATAAAATAATTTTTATTATCCCTTGCCGGTGATTGAGCGTGATGAATACTTGCAGAATTTGAATTCAGATCAAGAGCAACAACTCAGATCGACTATCGTTCAAAGCCGATGTAAGATTTCATATAATTTACCCCAGAGAAACAAATTTCCCTCGTTTTTGTGAAAAATTTGCCCAAATAACGGTAAATTGGTGAATTTTCCAATTCCATCCCCTAGATCAAGTCATAAGCTACAAAAAAGTATGCTGGAATTTTTTCGTAGGACGCACCGTTCTCGAGATATAAGCTGGCAAAAGTTCCATGTGAACCACCAGAACCCCTGCTGCAATTTCTGGTGGCCTGGTGTCTCAGAAAAATTTTTGCTGCAAAAGTTGATTTTTTCCCGACATTAAAAATTCGTGAATATTGCCTTACCTTGCTCATATCTCAAAAACCGTGCGTCCTACAGCAAAGTGACGTATGACGATTTTGTAGCCTATGACTTGATCTAGAGGATGGATTTGGAGATCGGGCAAATTTACCATTTTAAGGGTATAATTTTTAAAGAGGAAGGGACTTTTTGGTATAATATAATTTTTATTATCGCCTTGCCGGTGGTTGAGCGTGATGAATACTTGCAGAATTTGAATTCAGATCAAGAGCAACAATTCAAATAGACCATCGTTCAAAGCCGATGTAAGATTTCATTTTTATTATCCCTTGCCGGTGATTGAGCGTGATGAATACTTGCAGAATTTGAATTCAGATCAAGAGCAACAACTCAGATCGACTATCGTTCAAAGCCGATGTAAGATTTCATATAATTTACCCCAGAGAAACAAATTTCCCTCGTTTTTGTGAAAAATTTGCCCAAATAACGGTAAATTGGTGAATTTTCCAATTCCATCCCCTAGATCAAGTCATAAGCTACAAAAAAGTATGCTGGAATTTTTTCGTAGGACGCACCGTTCTCGAGATATAAGCTGGCAAAAGTTTCATGTGAACCACCAGAACCCCTGCTGCAATTTCTGGTGGCCTGGTGTCTCAGAAAAATTTTTGCTGCAAAAGTTGATTTTTTCCCGACATTAAAAATTCGTGAATATTGCCTTACCTTGCTCATATCTCAAAAACCGTGCGTCCTACAGCAAAGTGACGTATGACGATTTTGTAGCCTATGACTTGATCTAGAGGATGGATTTGGAGATCGGGCAAATTTACCATTTTAAGGGTATAATTTTTAAAGAGGATGGGACTTTTTGGTATAATATAATTTTTATTATCGCCTTGCCGGTGGTTGAGCGTGATGAATACTTGCAGAATTTGAATTCAGATCAAGAGCAACAATTCAGATCGACCATCGTTCAAAGCCGATGTAAGATTTCATATAATTTACCCCAGAGAAACAAATTTCCCTCGTTTTTGTGAAAAATTTGCCCAAATAACGGTAAATTGGTGAATTTTCCAATTCCATCCCCTAGATCAAGTCATAAGCTACAAAAAAGTATATTGGAATTTTTTCGTAGGACGCACCGTTCTCGAGATATAAGCTGGCAAAAGTTCCATGTGAACCACTAGAACCCCTGCTGAAATTTCTGGTGGGCTGGTGTCTCAGAAAAATTTTTGCTGCAAAAGTTGATTTTTTCCCGACATTAAAAATTCTTGAATGTTGCCTTACCTTGCTCATATCTCAAAAACCGTGCGTCCTACAGCAAAGTGACGTATGGCGATTTTGTAGCTTATGACTTGGTCTAGAGGATGGATTTGGAGATCGGACAAATTTACCGTTATAAGAGTATAATTTTTAAAGAGGAAGGGACTTTTTGGTATAAAATAATTTTTATTATCCCTTGCCGGTGATTGAGCGTGATGAATACTTGCAGAATTTGAATTCAGATTAAGAGCAACAACTCAGATCGACTGTCGTTCAAAGCCGATGTAAGATTTCATATAATTTACCCCAGAGAAACAAATTTCCCTCGTTTTTGTGGAAAAATTTGTCCAAATAACGGTAAATTGGTGAATTTTCCAATTCCATCCCCTGGATCAAGTCATAAGCTACAAAAAAGTATGCTGGAATTTTTTCGTAGGACGCACCGTTCTCGAGATATAAGCTGGCAAAAGTTCCATGTAAACCACCAGAACCCCTGCTGAAATTTCTGGTGGCCTGGTGTCTCAGAAAAATTTTTGCTGCAAAAGTTGATTTTTTCCCGACATTAAAAATTCTTGAATGTTGCCTTACCTTGCTCATATCTCAAAAACCGTGCGTCCTACAGCAAAGTGACGTATGGCGATTTTGTAGCTTATGACTTGGTCTAGAGGATGGATTTGGAGATCGGACAAATTTACCGTTATAAGAGTATAATTTTTAAAGAGGAAGGGACTTTTTGGTATAAAATAATTTTTATTATCCCTTGCCGGTGATTGAGCGTGATGAATACTTGCAGAATTTGAATTCAGATCAAGAGCAGCAACTCAGATCGACTATCGTTCAAAGCCGATGTAAGATTTCATATAATTTACCCCAGAGAAACAAATTTCCCTCGTGTTTGTGAAAAATTTGCCCAAATAACGGTAAATTGGTGAATTTCCCAATTCCAATTTCCAATTGGTGAATTTCTGAGACACCAGCCCACCAGAAATTTCAGCAGGGGTTCTAGTGGTTCACATGGAACTTTTGCCAGCTTATATCTCGAGAACGGTGCGTCCTACGAAAAAATTCCAGTATACTTTTTTGTAGCTTATGACTTGGTCTAGAGGACGGATTTGGAGATCGGACAAATTTACCGTTATAAGAGTATAATTTTTAAAGAAGAAGGGACTTTTTGGTATAAAATAATTTTTATTATCCCTTGCCGGTGGTTGAGCGTGATGAATACTTGCAGAATTTGAATTCAGATCAAGAGCAACAACTCAGATCGACTATCGTTCAAAGCCGATGTAAGATTTCATATAATTTACCCCAGAGAAACAGATTTCCCTCGTTTTTGTGAAAAATTTGCCCAAATAACGGTAAATTGGTGAATTTTCCAATTCCATCCCCTAGATCAAGTCATAAGCTACAAAAAAGTATGCTGGAATTTTTTCGTAGGACGCACCGTTCTCGAGATATAAGCTGGCAAAAGTTCCATGTAAACCACCAGAACCCCTGCTGAAATTTCTGGTGGCCTGGTGTCTCAGAAAAATTTTTGCTGCAAAAGTTGATTTTTTCCCGACATTAAAAATTCGTGAATATTGCCTTACCTTGCTCATATCTCAAAAACCGTGCGTCCTACATGTCTTCATCCTCTTGACTTGGTCTAGAGGATGGATTTAGAGATCGGACAAATTTACCGTTGTAAGGGTATAATTTTTAAAGAGCAAGGGACGTTTTGGTATAAAATAATTTTTATTATCGCCTTGCCGGTGGTTGAGCGTGATGAATACTTGCAGAATTTGAATTCAGATCAAGAGCAACAATTCAGATCGACCATCGTTCAAAGCCGATGTAAGATTTCATTTTTATTATCCCTTGCCGGTGGTTGAGCGTGATGAATACTTGCAGAATTTGAATTCAGATCAAGAGCAACAATTCAGATCGACCATCGTTCAAAGCCGATGTAAGATTTCATTTTTATTATCCCTTGCCGGTGATTGAGCGTGATGAATACTTGCAGAATTTGAATTCAGATCAAGAGCAACAATTCAGATCGACCATCGTTCAAAGCCGATGTAAGATTTCATACAATTTACCCCAGAGAAACAAATTTCCCTCGTTTTTGTGAAAAATTTGCCCAAATAACGGTAAATTGGTGAATTTTCCAATTCCATCCCCTAGATCAAGTCATAAGCTACAAAAAAGTATACTGGAATTTTTTCGTAGGACGCACCGTTCTCAAGATATAAGCTGGCAAAAGTTCCATGTGAACCACTAGAACCCCTGCTCAAATTTCTGGTGGGCTGGTGTCTCAGAAAAAATTTTGCTGCAAAAGTTGATTTTTTCCCGACATTAAAAATTCGTGAATATTGCCTTACCTTGCTCATATCTCAAAAACCGTGCGTCCTACAGCAAAGTGACGTAAGCGATTTTGTAGCTTATGACTTGGTCTAGAGGATGGATTTAGAGATCGGACAAATTTACCGTTGTAAGGGTATAATTTTTAAAGAGGAAGGGACTTTTTGGTATAAAATAATTTTTATTATCGCCTTGCTGGTGGTTGAGCGTGATGAATACTTGCAGAATTTGAATTCAGATCAAGAGCAACAATTCAGATCGACCATCGTTCAAAGCCGATGTAAGATTTCATATAATTTACCCCAGAGAAACAAATTTCCCTCGTTTTTGTGAAAAATTTGCCCAAATAACGGTAAATTGGTGAATTTTCCAATTCCATCCCCTAGATCAAGTCATAAGCTACAAAAAAGTATACAAGAATTTTTTCGTAGGACGCACCGTTCTCGAGATATAAGCTGGCAAAAGTTCCATGTGAACCACCAGAACCCCTGCTGAAATTTCTGGTGGGCTGGTGTCTCAGAAAAATTTTTGCTGCAAAAGTTGATTTTTTCCCGACATTAAAAATTCGTGAATATTGCCTTACCTTGCTCATATCTCAAAAACCGTGCGTCCTACAGCAAAGTGACGTAAGCGATTTTGTAGCTTATGACTTGGTCTAGAGGATGGATTTAGAGATCGGACAAATTTACCATTGTAAGGGTATAATTTTTAAAGAGGAAGGGACTTTTTGGTATAAAATAATTTTTATTATCGCCTTGCTGGTGGTTGAGCGTGATGAATACTTGCAGAATTTGAATTCAGATCAAGAGCAACAACTCAGATCGACTATCGTTCAAAGCCGATGTAAGATTTCATATAATTTACCCCAGAGAAACAAATTTCCCTCGTTTTTGTGAAAAATTTGCCCAAGTAAGGGTAAATTGGTGAATTTTCCAATTCCATCCCCTAGATCAAGTCATAAGCTACAAAAAAGTTTGCGGGAATTTTTTCGTAGGACGCACCGTTCTCGAGATATAAGCTGGCAAAAGTTCCATTTGAACCACCACCTGTATACTGTATACCCTGCTGAAATTTCTGGTGGCCTGGTGTCTCAGAAAAAGTTTTGCTGCAAAAGTTGATTTTTTCCCGACATTAAAAATTCGTGAATATTGCCTTACCTTGCTCATATCTCAAAAACCGTGCGTCCTACAGCAAAGTGACGTACGGCGATTTTGTAGCTTATGACTAGCTTATGACTTGATCTAGAGGATGGATTTGGAGATCGGGCAAATTTACCATTGTAAGGGTATAATTTTTAAAGAGGAAGGGACTTTTTGGTATAAAATAATTTTTATTATCGCCTTGCCTGTGGTTGAGCGTGATGAATACTTGCAGAATTTGAATTCAGATCAAGAGCAACAATTCAGATCGACCATCGTTCAAAGCCGATGTAAGATTTCATATAATTTACTCCAGAGAAACAAATTTCCCTAGTTTTTGTGAAAAATTTGCCCAAATAACGGTAAATTGGTGAATTTTCCAATTCCATCCCCTAGATCAAGTCATAAGCTACAAAAAAGTACGATGGAATTTTTTCGTAGGACGCACCGTTCTCGAGATATAAGCTGGCAAAAGTTCCATGTGAACCACCAGAACCCCTGCTGAAATTTCTGGTGGCCTGGTGTCTCAGAAAAATTTTTGCTGCAAAAGTTGATTTTTTCCCGACATTAAAAATTCGTGAATATTGCCTTACCTTGCTCATATCTCAAAAACCGTGCGTCCTACAGCAAAGTGACGTACGGCGATTTTGTAGCTTATGACTAGCTTATGACTTGATCTAGAGGATGGATTTGGAGATCGGGCAAATTTACCATTGTAAGGGTATAATTTTTAAAGAGGAAGGGACTTTTTGGTATAAAATAATTTTTATTATCGCCTTGCCGGTGGTTGAGCGTGATGAATACTTGCAGAATTTGAATTCAGATCAAGAGCAACAATTCAGATCGACCATCGTTCAAAGCCGATGTAAGATTTCATATAATTTACCCCAGAGAAACAAATTTCCCTCGTTTTTGTGAAAAATTTGCCCAAATAACGGTAAATTGGTGAATTTTCCAATTCCATCCCCTAGATCAAGTCATAAGCCACAACAAAGTATACTGGAATTTTTTCGTAGGACGCACCGTTCTCGAGATATAAGCTGGCAAAAGTTCCATGTGAACCACCAGAACCCCTGCTGAAATTTCTGGTGGCCTGGTGTCTCAGAAAAATTTTTGCTGCAAAAGTTGATTTTTTCCCGACATTAAAAATTCGTGAATATTGCCTTACCTTGCTCATATCTCAAAAACCGTGCGTCCTACAGCAAAGTGACGTATGGCGATTTTGTAGCCTATGACTAGCTTATGACTTGATCTAGAGGATGGATTTGGAGATCGGGCAAATTTACCATTGTAAGGGTATAATTTTTAAAGAGGAAGGGACTTTTTGGTATAAAATAATTTTTATTATCGCCTTGCCTGTGGTTGAGCGTGATGAATACTTGCAGAATTTGAATTCAGATCAAGAGCAACAATTCAGATCGACCATCGTTCAAAGCCGATGTAAGATTTCATATAATTTACCCCAGAGAAACAAATTTCCCTCGTTTTTGTGAAAAATTTGCCCAAGTAAGGGTAAATTGGTGAATTTTCCAATTCCATCCCCTAGATCAAGTCATAAGCTACAAAAAAGTACGATGGAATTTTTTCGTAGGACGCACCGTTCTCGAGATATAAGCTGGCAAAAGTTCCATGTGAACCACCAGAACCCCTGCTGAAATTTCTGGTGGCCTGGTGTCTCAGAAAAATTTTTGCTGCAAAAGTTGATTTTTTCCCGACATTAAAAATTCGTGAATATTGCCTTACCTTGCTCATATCTCAAAAACCGTGCGTCCTACAGCAAAGTGACGTATGGCGATTTTGTAGCCTATGACTAGCTTATGACTTGATCTAGAGGATGGATTTGGAGATCGGGCAAATTTACCATTGTAAGGGTATAATTTTTAAAGAGGAAGGGACTTTTTGGTATAAAATAATTTTTATTATCGCCTTGCCTGTGGTTGAGCGTGATGAATACTTGCAGAATTTGAATTCAGATCAAGAGCAACAATTCAGATCGACCATCGTTCAAAGCCGATGTAAGATTTCATATAATTTACTCCAGAGAAACAAATTTCCCTAGTTTTTGTGAAAAATTTGCCCAAATAACGGTAAATTGGTGAATTTTCCAATTCCATCCCCTAGATCAAGTCATAAGCTACAAAAAAGTACGATGGAATTTTTTCGTAGGACGCACCGTTCTCGAGATATAAGCTGGCAAAAGTTCCATGTGAACCACCAGAACCCCTGCTGAAATTTCTGGTGGCCTGGTGTCTCAGAAAAATTTTTG
This sequence comes from Eristalis intricaria, assembly GCA_964034865.1. Taxonomy (NCBI): domain Eukaryota; kingdom Metazoa; phylum Arthropoda; class Insecta; order Diptera; family Syrphidae; genus Eristalis; species Eristalis intricaria. The sequence goes on along the minus strand of OZ035873.1, from coordinate 80,910,961 downwards.
CTGCAAAAGTTGATTTTTTCCCGACATTAAAAATTCGTGAATATTGCCTTACCTTGCTCATATCTCAAAAACCGTGCGTCCTACAGCAAAGTGACGTACGGCGATTTTGTAGCTTATGACTAGCTTATGACTTGATCTAGAGGATGGATTTGGAGATCGGGCAAATTTACCATTGTAAGGGTATAATTTTTAAAGAGGAAGGGACTTTTTGGTATAAAATAATTTTTATTATCGCCTTGCCGGTGGTTGAGCGTGATGAATACTTGCAGAATTTGAATTCAGATCAAGAGCAACAATTCAGATCGACCATCGTTCAAAGCCGATGTAAGATTTCATATAATTTACCCCAGAGAAACAAATTTCCCTCGTTTTTGTGAAAAATTTGCCCAAATAACGGTAAATTGGTGAATTTTCCAATTCCATCCCCTAGATCAAGTCATAAGCCACAACAAAGTATACTGGAATTTTTTCGTAGGACGCACCGTTCTCGAGATATAAGCTGGCAAAAGTTCCATGTGAACCACCAGAAACCCTGCTGAAATTTCTGGTGGCCTGGTGTCTCAGAAAAATTTTTGCTGCAAGTTGATTTTTTCCCGACATTAAAAATTCGTGAATATTGCCTTACCTTGCTCATATCTCAAAAACCGTGCGTCCTACAGCAAAGTGACGTATGGCGATTTTGTAGCTTATGACTTGGTCTAGAGGATGAATTTGGAGATCGGACAAATTTACCGTTATAAGAGTATAATTTTTAAAGAGGAAGGGACTTTTTGGTATAAAATAATTTTTACTATCCCTTGCCGGTGATTGAGCGTGATGAATACTTGCAGAATTTGAATTCAGATCAAGAGCAACAATTCAGATCGACCATCGTTCAAAGCCGATGTAAGATTTCATACAATTTACCCCAGAGAAACAAATTTCCCTCGTTTTTGTGAAAAATTTGCCCAAATAACGGTAAATTGGTGAATTTTCCAATTCCATCTCCTAGATCAAGTCATAAGCTACAAAAAAGTATACTGGAATTTTTTCGTAGGACGCACCGTTCTCGAGATATAAGCTGGCAAAAGTTCCATGTGAACCACCAGAACCCCTGCTGCAATTTCTGGTGGCCTGGTGTCTCAGAAAAATTTTTGCTGCAAAAGTTGATTTTTTCCCGACATTAAAAATTCTTGAATGTTGCCTTACCTTGCTCATATCTCAAAAACCGTGCGTCCTACAGCAAAGTGACGTATGGCGTTTTTGTAGCTTATGACTTGGTCTAGAGGACGGATTTGGAGATCGGACAAATTTACCGTTATAAGAGTATAATTTTTAAAGAGGAAGGGACTTTTTGGTATAAAATAATTTTTATTATCCCTTGCTGGTGATTGAGCGTGATGAATACTTGCAGAATTTGAATTCAGATCAAGAGCAGCAACTCAGATCGACTATCGTTCAAAGCCGATGTAAGATTTCATATAATTTACCCCAGAGAAACAAATTTCCCTCGTTTTTGTGGAAAAAATTTGTCCAAATAACGGTAAATTGGTGAATTTTCCAATTCCATCCCCTGGATCAAGTCATAAGCTACAAAAAAGTATGCTGGTATTTTTTCGTAGGACGCACCGTTCTCGAGATATAAGCTGGCAAAAGTTCCATGTGAACCACCAGAACCCCTGCTGAAATTTCTGGTGGCCTGGTGTCTCAGAAAAATTTTTGCTGCAAAAGTTGATTTTTTCCCGACATTAAAAATTCACAAACACGAGGGAAATTTGTTTCTCTGGGGTAAATTATATGAAATCTTACATCGGCTTTGAACGATAGTCGATCTGAGTTGCTGCTCTTGATCTGAATTCAAATTCTGCAAGTATTCATCACGCTCAATCACCGGCAAGGGATAATAAAAATTATTTTATACCAAAAAGTCCCTTCCTCTTTAAAAATTATACTCTTATAACGGTAAATTTGTCCGATCTCCAAATCCATCCTCTAGACCAAGTCATAAGCTACAAAAACGCCATACGTCACTTTGCTGTAGGCCGCACGGTTTTTGAGATATGAGCAAGGTAAGGCAACATTCAAGAATTTTTAATGTCGGGAAAAAATCAACTTTTGCAGCAAAAATTTTTCTGAGACACCCGGCCACCAGAAATTTCAGCAGGGGTTCTGGTGGTTCACATGGAACTTTCGCCAGCTTATATCTCGAGAACGGTGCGTCCTACGAAAAAATTCCAGCATACTTTTTTGTAGCTTATGACTTGATCCAGGGGATGGAATTGGAAAATTCACCAATTTACCGTTATTTGGACAAATTTTTCCACAAAAACGAGGGAAATTTGTTTCTCTGGGGTAAATTATATGAAATCTTACATCGGCTTTGAACGACAGTCGATCTGAGTTGTTTCTCTTAATCTGAATTCAAATTCTGCAAGTATTCATCACGCTCAATCACCGGCAAGGGATAATAAAAATTATTTTATACCAAAAAGTCCCTTCCTCTTTAAAAATTATACTCTTATAACGGTAAATTTGTCCGATCTCCAAATCCATCCTCTAGACCAAGTCATAAGCTACAAAATCGCCATACGTCACTTTGCTGTAGGACGCACGGTTTTTGAGATATGAGCAAGGTAAGGCAACATTCAAGAATTTTTAATGTCGGGAAAAAATCAACTTTTGCAGCAAAAATTTTTCTGAGACACCAGCCCACCAGAAATTTCAGCAGGGGTTCTAGTGGTTCATATGTAACTTTTGCCAGCTTATATCTCGAGAACGGTGCGTCCTACGAAAAAATTCCTTTATACTTTTTTGTAGCTTATGACTTGGTCTAGAGGACGGATTTGGAGATCGGACAAATTTACCGTTATAAGAGTATAATTTTTAAAGAGGAAGGGACTTTTTGGTATAAAATAATTTTTATTATCCCTTGCCGGTGATTGAGCGTGATGAATACTTGCAGAATTTAAATTCAGATCAAGAGCAGCAACTCAGATCGACTATCGTTCAAAGCCGATGTAAGATTTCATATAATTTACCCCAGAGAAACAAATTTCCCTCGTGTTTGTGAAAAATTTGCCCAAATAACGGTAAATTGTTGAATTTCCCAATTCCATCCCCTAGATCAAGTCATAAGCTACAAAAAAGTATACTGGAATTTTTTCGTAGGACGCACCGTTCTCGAGATATAAGCTGGCAAAAGTTCCATGTGAACCACCAGAACCCCTGCTGAAATTTCTGGTGGCCTGGTGTCTCAGAAAAATTTTTGCTGCAAAAGTTGATTTTTTCCGGATATTAAAAATTCGTGAATATTGCCTTACCTTGCTCATATCTCAAAAACCGTGCGTCCTACAGCAAAGTGACGTATGGCGATTTTGTAGCTTATGACTTGGTCTAGAGGATGGATTTGGAGATCGGACAAATTTACCGTTATAAGAGTATAATTTTTAAAGAGGAAGGGACTTTTTGGTATAAAATAATTTTTATTATCCCTTGCCGGTGATTGAGCGTGATGAATACTTGCAGAATTTGAATTCAGATTAAGAGAAACAACTCAGATCGACTGTCGTTCAAAGCCGATGTAAGATTTCATATAATTTACCCCAGAGAAACAAATTTCCCTCGTTTTTGTGGAAAAATTTGTCCAAATAACGGTAAATTGGTGAATTTTCCAATTCCATCCCCTGGATCAAGTCATAAGCTACAAAAAAGTATGCTGGAATTTTTTCGTAGGACGCACCGTTCTCGAGATATAAGCTGGCGAAAGTTCCATGTGAACCACCAGAACCCCTGCTGAAATTTCTGGTGGCCGGGTGTCTCAGAAAAATTTTTGCTGCAAAAGTTGATTTTTTCCCGACATTAAAAATTCTTGAATGTTGCCTTACCTTGCTCATATCTCAAAAACCGTGCGGCCTACAGCAAAGTGACGTATGGCGTTTTTGTAGCTTATGACTTGGTCTAGAGGATGGATTTGGAGATCGGACAAATTTACCGTTATAAGAGTATAATTTTTAAAGAGGAAGGGACTTTTTGGTATAAAATAATTTTTATTATCCCTTGCCGGTGATTGAGCGTGATGAATACTTGCAGAATTTGAATTCAGATCAAGAGCAACAACTCAGACCGACTATCGTTCAAAGCCGATGTAAGATTTCATATAATTTACCCCAGAGAAACAAATTTCCCTCGTGTTTGTGAATTTTTAATGTCGGGAAAAAATCAACTTTTGCAGCAAAAATTTTTCTGAGACACCAGGCCACCAGAAATTTCAGCAGGGGTTCTGGTGGTTCACATGGAACTTTCGCCAGCTTATATCTCGAGAACGGTGCGTCCTACGAAAATGTGCGTCCTACAGCAAAGTGACGTACGGCGATTTTGAAGCTTATGACTTGGTCTAGAGGATGGATTTAGAGATCGGACAAATTTACCGTTGTAAGGGTATAATTTTTAAAGAGGAAGGGACTTTTTGGTATAAAATTATTTTTATTATCGCCTTGCCGGTGGTTGAGCGTGATGAATACTTGCAGAATTTGAATTCAGATCAAGAGCAACAACTCAGATCGACTATCGTTCAAAGCCGATGTAAGATTTCATATAATTTACCCCAGAGAAACAGATTTCCCTCGTTTTTGTGAAAAATTTGCCCAAATAACGGTAAATTGGTGAATTTTCCAATTCCATCCCCTAGATCAAGTCATAAGCTACAAAAAAGTATGCTGGAATTTTTTCGTAGGACGCACCGTTCTCGAGATATAAGCTGGCAAAAGTTCCATGTGAACCACCAGAACCCCTGCTGAAATTTCTGGTGGCCTGGTGTCTCAGAAAAATTTTTGCTGCAAAAGTTGATTTTTTCCCGACATTAAAAATTCGTGAATATTGCCTTACCTTGCTCATATCTCAAAAACCGTGCGTCCTACATGTCTTCATCCTCTTGACTTGGTCTAGAGGATGGATTTAGAGATCGGACAAATTTACCGTTGTAAGGGTATAATTTTTAAAGAGCAAGGGACGTTTTGGTATAAAATAATTTTTATTATCGCCTTGCCGGTGGTTGAGCGTGATGAATACTTGCAGAATTTGAATTTAGATCAAGAGCAACAATTCAGATCGACCATCGTTCAAAGCCGATGTAAGATTTCATTTTTATTATCCCTTGCCGGTGGTTGAGCGTGATGAATACTTGCAGAATTTGAATTCAGATCAAGAGCAACAATTCAGATCGACCATCGTTCAAAGCCGATGTAAGATTTCATTTTTATTATCCCTTGCCGGTGATTGAGCGTGATGAATACTTGCAGAATTTGAATTCAGATCAAGAGCAACAATTCAGATCGACCATCGTTCAAAGCCGATGTAAGATTTCATACAATTTACCCCAGAGAAACAAATTTCCCTCGTTTTTGTGAAAAATTTGCCCAAATAACGGTAAATTGGTGAATTTTCCAATTCCATCCCCTAGATCAAGTCATAAGCTACAAAAAAGTATACTGGAATTTTTTCGTAGGACGCACCGTTCTCAAGATATAAGCTGGCAAAAGTTCCATGTGAACCACTAGAACCCCTGCTCAAATTTCTGGTGGGCTGGTGTCTCAGAAAAAATTTTGCTGCAAAAGTTGATTTTTTCCCGACATTAAAAATTCGTGAATATTGCCTTACCTTGCTCATATCTCAAAAACCGTGCGTCCTACAGCAAAGTGACGTAAGCGATTTTGTAGCTTATGACTTGGTCTAGAGGATGGATTTAGAGATCGGACAAATTTACCGTTGTAAGGGTATAATTTTTAAAGAGGAAGGGACTTTTTGGTATAAAATAATTTTTATTATCGCCTTGCTGGTGGTTGAGCGTGATGAATACTTGCAGAATTTGAATTCAGATCAAGAGCAACAATTCAGATCGACCATCGTTCAAAGCCGATGTAAGATTTCATATAATTTACCCCAGAGAAACAAATTTCCCTCGTTTTTGTGAAAAATTTGCCCAAATAACGGTAAATTGGTGAATTTTCCAATTCCATCCCCTAGATCAAGTCATAAGCTACAAAAAAGTATACAAGAATTTTTTCGTAGGACGCACCGTTCTCGAGATATAAGCTGGCAAAAGTTCCATGTGAACCACCAGAACCCCTGCTGAAATTTCTGGTGGCCTGGTGTCTCAGAAAAATTTTTGCTGCAAAAGTTGATTTTTTCCGGATATTAAAAATTCGTGAATATTGCCTTACCTTGCTCATATCTCAAAAACCGTGCGTCCTACAGCAAAGTGACGTATGGCGATTTTGTAGCTTATGACTTGGTCTAGAGGATGGATTTGGAGATCGGACAAATTTACCGTTATAAGAGTATAATTTTTAAAGAGGAAGGGACTTTTTGGTATAAAATAATTTTTATTATCCCTTGCCGGTGATTGAGCGTGATGAATACTTGCAGAATTTGAATTCAGATTAAGAGAAACAACTCAGATCGACTGTCGTTCAAAGCCGATGTAAGATTTCATATAATTTACCCCAGAGAAACAAATTTCCCTCGTGTTTGTGAATTTTTAATGTCGGGAAAAAATCAACTTTTGCAGCAAAAATTTTTCTGAGACACCAGGCCACCAGAAATTTCAGCAGGGGTTCTGGTGGTTCACATGGAACTTTCGCCAGCTTATATCTCGAGAACGGTGCGTCCTACGAAAATGTGCGTCCTACAGCAAAGTGACGTACGGCGATTTTGAAGCTTATGACTTGGTCTAGAGGATGGATTTAGAGATCGGACAAATTTACCGTTGTAAGGGTATAATTTTTAAAGAGGAAGGGACTTTTTGGTATAAAATTATTTTTATTATCGCCTTGCCGGTGGTTGAGCGTGATGAATACTTGCAGAATTTGAATTCAGATCAAGAGCAACAACTCAGATCGACTATCGTTCAAAGCCGATGTAAGATTTCATATAATTTACCCCAGAGAAACAGATTTCCCTCGTTTTTGTGAAAAATTTGCCCAAATAACGGTAAATTGGTGAATTTTCCAATTCCATCCCCTAGATCAAGTCATAAGCTACAAAAAAGTATGCTGGAATTTTTTCGTAGGACGCACCGTTCTCGAGATATAAGCTGGCAAAAGTTCCATGTGAACCACCAGAACCCCTGCTGAAATTTCTGGTGGCCTGGTGTCTCAGAAAAATTTTTGCTGCAAAAGTTGATTTTTTCCCGACATTAAAAATTCGTGAATATTGCCTTACCTTGCTCATATCTCAAAAACCGTGCGTCCTACATGTCTTCATCCTCTTGACTTGGTCTAGAGGATGGATTTAGAGATCGGACAAATTTACCGTTGTAAGGGTATAATTTTTAAAGAGCAAGGGACGTTTTGGTATAAAATAATTTTTATTATCGCCTTGCCGGTGGTTGAGCGTGATGAATACTTGCAGAATTTGAATTTAGATCAAGAGCAACAATTCAGATCGACCATCGTTCAAAGCCGATGTAAGATTTCATTTTTATTATCCCTTGCCGGTGGTTGAGCGTGATGAATACTTGCAGAATTTGAATTCAGATCAAGAGCAACAATTCAGATCGACCATCGTTCAAAGCCGATGTAAGATTTCATTTTTATTATCCCTTGCCGGTGATTGAGCGTGATGAATACTTGCAGAATTTGAATTCAGATCAAGAGCAACAATTCAGATCGACCATCGTTCAAAGCCGATGTAAGATTTCATACAATTTACCCCAGAGAAACAAATTTCCCTCGTTTTTGTGAAAAATTTGCCCAAGTAAGGGTAAATTGGTGAATTTTCAAATTCCATCCCCTAGATCAAGTCATAAGCTACAAAAAAGTATACTGGAATTTTTTCGTAGGACGCACCGTTCTCGAGATATAAGCTGGCAAAAGTTCCATGCGAACCACATATAATTTACCCCAGAGAAACAAATTTCCCTCGTTTTTGTGAAAAATTTGCCCAAGTCAGGGTAAATTGGTGAATTTTCCAATTCCATCCCCTAGATCAAGTCATAAGCTACAAAAAAGTTTGCGGGAATTTTTTCGTAGGACGCACCGTTCTCGAGATATAAGCTGGCAAAAGTTCCATGTGAACCACCACCTGTATACTGTATACCCTGCTGAAATTTCTGGTGGCCTGGTGTCTCAGAAAAAGTTTTGCTGCAAAAGTTGATTTTTTCCCGACATTAAAAATTCGTGAATATTGCCTTACCTTGCTCATATCTCAAAAACCGTGCGTCCTACAGCAAAGTGACGTACGGCGATTTTGTAGCTTATGACTAGCTTATGACTTGATCTAGAGGATGGATTTGGAGATCGGGCAAATTTACCATTGTAAGGGTATAATTTTTAAAGAGCAAGGGACTTTTTGGTATAAAATAATTTTTATTATCGCCTTGCCGGTGATTGAGCGTGATGAATACTTGCAGAATTTGAATTCAGATCAAGAGCAACAATTCAGATCGACCATCGTTCAAAGCCGATGTAAGATTTCATTTTTATTATCCCTTGCCGGTGGTTGAGCGTGATGAATACTTGCAGAATTTGAATTCAGATCAAGAGCAACAATTCAGATCGACCATCGTTCAAAGCCGATGTAAGATTTCATTTTTATTATCCCTTGCCGGTGATTGAGCGTGATGAATACTTGCAGAATTTGAATTCAGATCAAGAGCAACAATTCAGATCGACCATCGTTCAAAGCCGATGTAAGATTTCATACAATTTACCCCAGAGAAACAAATTTCCCTCGTTTTTGTGAAAAATTTGCCCAAGTAAGGGTAAATTGGTGAATTTTCAAATTCCATCCCCTAGATCAAGTCATAAGCTACAAAAAAGTATACTGGAATTTTTTCGTAGGACGCACCGTTCTCGAGATATAAGCTGGCAAAAGTTCCATGCGAACCACATATAATTTACCCCAGAGAAACAAATTTCCCTCGTTTTTGTGAAAAATTTGCCCAAGTCAGGGTAAATTGGTGAATTTTCCAATTCCATCCCCTAGATCAAGTCATAAGCTACAAAAAAGTTTGCGGGAATTTTTTCGTAGGACGCACCGTTCTCGAGATATAAGCTGGCAAAAGTTCCATGTGAACCACCACCTGTATACTGTATACCCTGCTGAAATTTCTGGTGGCCTGGTGTCTCAGAAAAAGTTTTGCTGCAAAAGTTGATTTTTTCCCGACATTAAAAATTCGTGAATATTGCCTTACCTTGCTCATATCTCAAAAACCGTGCGTCCTACAGCAAAGTGACGTACGGCGATTTTGTAGCTTATGACTAGCTTATGACTTGATCTAGAGGATGGATTTGGAGATCGGGCAAATTTACCATTGTAAGGGTATAATTTTTAAAGAGCAAGGGACTTTTTGGTATAAAATAATTTTTATTATCGCCTTGCCGGTGATTGAGCGTGATGAATACTTGCAGAATTTGAATTCAGATCAAGAGCAACAATTCAGATCGACCATCGTTCAAAGCCGATGTAAGATTTCATATAATTTACCCCAGAGAAACAAATTTCCCTCGTTTTTGTGAAAAATTTGCCCAAATAACGGTAAATTAGTGAATTTTCCAATTCCATCCCCTAGATCAAGTCATAAGCTACAAAAAAGTATACAGAAATTTTTTCGTAGGACGCACCGTTCTCGAGATATAAGCTGGCAAAAGTTCCATGTGAACCACCAGAACCCCTGCTGAAATTTCTGGTGGCCTGGTGTTTCAGAAAAATTTTTGCTGCAAAAGTTGATTTTTTCCCGACATTAAAAATTTGTGAATATTGCCTTACCTTGCTCATATCTCAAAAACCGTGCGTCCTACAGCAAAGTGACGTATGGCGATTTTGTAGCTTATGACTTGGTCTAGAGGATGGATTTAGAGATCGGGCAAATTTACCATTGTAAGGGTATAATTTTTAAAGAGGAAGGGACTTTTTGGTATAAAATAATTTTTATTATCGCCTTGCCTGCGGTTGAGCGTGATGAATACTTGCAGAATTTGAATTCAGATCAAGAGCAACAATTCAGATCGACCATCGTTCAAAGCCGATGTAAGATTTCATATAATTTACCCCAGAGAAACAAATTTCCCTCGTTTTTGTGAAAAATTTGCCCAAATAACAGTAAATTGGTGAATTTTCCAATTCCATCCCCTAGATCAAGTCATAAGCTACAAAAAAGTTTGCGGGAATTTTTTCGTAGGACGCACCGTTCTCGAGATATAAGCTGGCAAAAGTTCCATGTGAACCACCACCTATATACTGTATACCCTGCTGAAATTTCTGGTGGCCTGGTGTCTCAGAAAAAGTTTTGCTGCAAAAGTTGATTTTTTCCCGACATTAAAAATTCGTGAATATTGCCTTACCTTGCTCATATCTCAAAAACCGTGCGTCCTACAGCAAAGTGACGTACAGCGATTTTGTAGCTTATGACTAGCTTATGACTTGATCTAGAGGATGGATTTGGAGATCGGGCAAATTTACCATTGTAAGGGTATAATTTTTAAAGAGCAAGGGACTTTTTGGTATAAAATAATTTTTATTATCGCCTTGCCGGTGGTTGAGCGTGATGAATACTTGCAGAATTTGAATTCAGATCAAGAGCAACAATTCAGATCGACCATCGCTCAAAGCCGATGTAAGATTTCATATAATTTACCCCAGAGAAACAAATTTCCCTCGTTTTTGTGAAAAATTTGCCCAAATAACGGTAAATTGGTGAATTTTCCAATTCCATCCCCTAGATCAAGTCATAAGTTACAAAAAAGTATATAGGAATTTTTTCGTAGGACGCACCGTTCTCGAGATATAAGCTGGCAAAAGTTCCATGTGAACCACCACATATAATTTACCCCAGAGAAACAAATTTCCCTCGTTTTTGTGAAAAATTTGCCCAAGTAAGGGTAAATTGGTGAATTTTCCAATTCCATCCCCTAGATCAAGTCATAAGCTACAAAAAAGTTTGCGGGAATTTTTTCGTAGGACGCACCGTTCTCGAGATATAAGCTGGCAAAAGTTCCATGTGAACCACCACATATAATTTACCCCAGAGAAACAAATTTCCCTCGTTTTTGTGAAAAATTTGCCCAAGTAAGGGTAAATTGGTGAATTTTCCAATTCCATCCCCTAGATCAAGTCATAAGCTACAAAAAAGTTTGCGGGAATTTTTTCGTAGGACGCACCGTTCTCGAGATATAAGCTGGCAAAAGTTCCATGTGAACCACCACCTGTATACTGTATACCCTGCTGAAATTTCTGGTGGCCTGGTGTCTCAGAAAAATTTTTGCTTCAAAAGTTGATTTTTTCCCGACATTAAAAATTCGTGAATATTGCCTTACCTTGCTCATATCTCAAAAACCGTGCGTCCTACAGCAAAGTGACGTATGGCGATTTTGTAGCTTATGACTTGGTCTAGAGACTGGATTTAGAGATCGGGCAAATTTACCATTGTAAGGGTATAATTTTTAAAGAGGAAGGGACTTTTTGGTATAAAATAATTTTTATTATCGCCTTGCCTGTGGTTGAGCGTGATGAATACTTGCAGAATTTGAATTCAGATCAAGAGCAACAATTCAGATCGACCATCGCTCAAAGCCGATGTAAGATTTCATATAATTTACCCCAGAGAAACAAATTTCCCTCGTTTTTGTGAAAAATTTGCCCAAATAACAGTAAATTGGTGAATTTTCCAATTCCATCCCCTAGATCAAGTCATAAGCTACAAAAAAGTTTGCGGGAATTTTTTCGTAGGACGCACCGTTCTCGAGATATAAGCTGGCAAAAGTTCCATGTGAACCACCACATATAATTTACCCCAGAGAAACAAATTTCCCTCGTTTTTGTGAAAAATTTGCCCAAGTAAGGATAAATTGGTGAATTTTCCAATTCCATCCCCTAGATCAAGTCATAAGCTACAAAAAAGTACACTGGAATTTTTTCGTAGGACGCACCGTTCTCGAGATATAAGCTGGCAAAAGTTCCATGTGAACCACCACCTGTATACTGTATACCCTGCTGAAATTTCTGGTGGCCTGGTGTCTCAGAAAAAGTTTTGCTGCAAAAGTTGATTTTTTCCCGACATTAAAAATTCGTGAATATTGCCTTACCTTGCTCATATCTCAAAAACCGTGCGTCCTACAGCAAAGTGACGTACGGCGATTTTGTAGCTTATGACTTGGTCTAGAGGATGGATTTATAGATCGGGCAAATTTAGCATTGTAAGGGTATAATTTTTAAAGAGGAAGGGACTTTTTGGTATAAAATAATTTTTATTATCGCCTTGCCTGTGGTTGAGCGTGATGAATACTTGCAGAATTTGAATTCAGATCAAGAGCAACAATTCAGATCGACCATCGTTCAAAGCCGATGTAAGATTTCATATAATTTAATTTATAAAATAGTTTTAATAATCCCTTGCCGGTGATTGAGAGTGATGAATACTTGCAGAATCTGAATTCAGATCAAGAGCAACAACTCAGATCGACTATCGTTCAAAGCCGATGTAAGATTTCATATAATTTACCCCAGAGAAACAAATTTCCCTCGTTTTTGTGAAAAATTTGCCCAAGTAAGGGTAAATTGGTGAATTTTCAAATTCCATCCCCTAGATCAAGTCATAAGCTACAAAAAAGTATACAGGAATTTTTTCGTAGGACGCACCGTTCTCGAGATATAAGCTGGCAAAAGTTCCATGTGGACCACCAGAACCCCTGCTGCAATTTCTGGTGGCCTGGTGTCTCAGAAAAATTTTTGCTGCAAAAGTTGATTTTTTCCCGACATTAAAAATTCGTGAATATTGCCTTACCTTGCTCATATCTCAAAAACCGTGCGTCCTACAGCAAAATGACGTATGGCGATTTTGTAGCCTATGACTTGATCTAGAGGATGGATTTAGAGATCGGACAAATTTACCGTTGGAAGGGTATAATTTTTAAAAAGGAAGGGACTTTTTGGTATAAAATAATTTTTATTATCGCCTTGCCTGTGGTTGAGCGTGATGAATACTTGCAGAATTTGAATTCAGATCAAGAGCAACAACTCAGATCGACTATCGTTCAAAGCCGATGTAAGATTTCATATAATTTACCCCAGAGAAACAAATTTCCCTCGTTTTTGTGAAAAATTTGCCCAAGTAAGGGTAAATTGGTGAATTTTCAAATTCCATCCCCTAGATCAAGTCATAAGCTACAAAAAAGTATACAGGAATTTTTTCGTAGGACGCACCGTTCTCGAGATATAAGCTGGCAAAAGTTCCATGTGAACCACCAGAACCCCTGCTGAAATTTCTGGTGGCCTGGTGTCTCAGAAAAGTTTTTGCTGCAAAAGTTGATTTTTTCCCGACATTAAAAATTCGTGAATATTGCCTTACCTTGCTCATATCTCAAAAACCGTGCGTCCTACAGCAAAGTGACGTACGGCGATTTTGTAGCTTATGACTTGGTCTAGAGGATGGATTTGGAGATCGGACAAATTTACCGTTATAAGAGTATAATTTTTAAAGAGGAAGGGACTTTTTGCTATAAAATAATTTTTATTATCCCTTGCCGGTGATTGAGCGTGATGAATACTTGCAGAATTTGAATTCAGATCAAGAGCAACAATTCAGATCGACGATCGTTCAAAGCCGATGTAAGATTTCATATAATTTACCCCAGATAAACAAATTTCTCTGGTTCTTGTGAAAAATTTGCCCAAATAACGGTAAATTGGTGAATTTTCCAATTCCATCCCCTAGATCAAGTCATAAGCTTCAAAAAAGTATACATGAATCTTTTCGTAGGACGCACCGTTCTCGAGATATAAGCTGGCAAAAGTTCCATGTGAACCACCAGAACCCCTGCTGAAATTTCTGGTGGCCTGGTGTCTCAGAAAAATTTTTGCTGCAAAAGTTGATTTTTTCCCGACATTAAAAATTCGTGAATATTGCCTTACCTTGCTCATATCTCAAAAACCGTGCGTCCTACAGCAAAGCGACGTATGACGATTTTGTAGCTTATGACTTGGTCTAGAGGATGGACTTAGAGATCGGACAAATTTACCGTTGTAAGGGTATAATTTTTAAAGAGGAAGGGACTTTTTGGTATAAAATAGTTTTAATTATCCCTTGCCGGTGATTGAGAGTGATGAATACTTGCAGAATTTGAATTCAGATCAAGAGCAACAACTCAGATCGACTATCGTTCAAAGCCGATGTAAGATTTCATATAATTTACCCCAGAGAAACAAATTTCCCTCGTTTTTGTGAAAAATTTGCCCAAGTAAGGGTAAATTGGTGAATTTTCAAATTCCATCCCCTAGATCAAGTCATAAGCTACAAAAAAGTATACAGGAATTTTTTCGTAGGACGCACCGTTCTCGAGATATAAGCTGGCAAAAGTTCCATGTGAACCACCAGAACCCCTGCTGCAATTTCTGGTGGCCTGGTGTCTCAGAAAAATTTTTGCTGCAAAAGTTGATTTTTTCCCGACATTAAAAATTCGTGAATATTGCCTTACCTTGCTCATATCTCAAAAACCGTGCGTCCTACAGCAAAGTGACGTATGGCGATTTTGTAGCTTATGACTTGATCTAGAGGATGGACTTAGAGATCGGACAAATTTACCGTTGGAAGGGTATAATTTTTAAAAAGGAAGGGACTTTTTGGTATAAAATAATTTTTATTATCGCCTTGCCTGTGGTTGAGCGTGATGAATACTTGCAGAATTTGAATTCAGATCAAGAGCAACAATTCAGATCGACCATCGTTCAAAGCCGATGTAAGATTTCATATAATTTACCCCAGAGAAACAAATTTCCCTCGTTTTTGTGAAAAATTTGCCCAAATAACGGTAAATTGGTGAATTTTCCAATTCCATCCCCTAGATCAAGTCATAAGCTACAAAAAAGTATGCTGGAATTTTTTCGTAGGACGCACCGTTCTCGAGATATAAGCTGGCAAAAGTTCCATGTGAACCACCAGAACCCCTGCTGAAATTTCTGGTGGCCTGGTGTCTCAGAAAAATTTTTGCTGCAAAAGTTGATTTTTTCCCGACATTAAAAATTCGTGAATATTGCCTTACCTTGCTCATATCTCAAAAACCGTGCGTCCTACAGCAAAGTGACGTATGACGATTTTGTAGCTTATGACTTGGTCTAGAGGATGGATTTAGAGATCGATCGTATAATTTTTAAAGAGGAAGGGACTTTTTGGTATAAAATAGTTTTCATTATCCCTTGCCGGTGATTGAGAGTGATGAATACTTGCAGAATTTGAATTCAGATCAAGAGCAACAACTCAGATCGACTATCGTTCAAAGCCGATGTAAGATTTCATATAATTTACCCCAGAGAAACAAATTTCCCTCGTTTTTGTGAAAAATTTGCCCAAGTAAGGGTAAATTGGTGAATTTTCAAATTCCATCCCCTAGATCAAGTCATAAGCTACAAAAAAGTTTGCGGGAATTTTTTCGTAGGACGCACCGTTCTCGAGATATAAGCTGGCAAAAGTTCCATGTGAACCACCAGAACCCCTGCTGAAATTTCTGGTGGCCTGGTGTCTCAGAAAAATTTTTGCTTCAAAAGTTGATTTTTTCCCGACATTAAAAATTCGTGAATATTGCCTTACCTTGCTCATATCTCAAAAACCATGCGTCCTACAGCAAAGTGACGTATGGCGATTTTGTAGCTTATGACTTGGTCTAGAGGATGGATTTAGAGATCGGGCAAATTTACCATTGTAAGGGTATAATTTTTAAAGAGGAAGGGACTTTTTGGTATAAAATAATTTTTATTATCGCCTTGCCTGTGGTTGAGCGTGATGAATACTTGCAGAATTTGAATTCAGATCAAGAGCAACAATTCAGATCGACCATCGTTCAAAGCCGATGTAAGATTTCATATAATTTACCCCAGAGAAACAAATTTCCCTCGTTTTTGTGAAAAATTTGCCTAAATAACAGTAAATTGGTGAATTTTCCAATTCCATCCCCTAGATCAAGTCAAAAGCTTCAAAAAAGTATATATGAATTTTTTCGTAGGACGCACCGTTCTCGAGATATAAGCTGGCAAAAGTTCCATGTGAACCACCAGAACCCCTGCTGAAATTTCTGGTGGCCTGGTGTCTCAGAAAAATTTTTGCTGCAAAAGTTGATTTTTTCCCGACATTAAAAATTCGTGAATATTGCCTTACCTTGCTCATATCTCAAAAACCGTGCGTCCTACAGCAAAGTGACGTATGGCGATTTTGTAGCTTATGACTTGGTCTAGAGGATGGATTTGGAGATCGGACAAATTTACCGTTATAAGAGTATAATTTTTAAAGAGGAAGGGACTTTTTGCTATAAAATAATTTTTATTATCCCTTGCCGGTGATTGAGCGTGATGAATACTTGCAGAATTTGAATTCAGATCAAGAGCAACAATTCAGATCGACCATCGTTCAAAGCCGATGTAAGATTTCATATAATTTACCCCAGATAAACAAATTTCTCTGGTTCTTGTGAAAAATTTGCCCAAATAACGGTAAATTGGTGAATTTTCCAATTCCATCCCCTAGATCAAGTCATAAGCTTCAAAAAAGTATATATGAATTTTTTCGTAGGACGCACCGTTCTCGAGATATAAGCTGGCAAAAGTTCCATGTGAACCACCAGAACCCCTGCTGCAATTTCTGGTGGCCTGGTGTCTCAGAAAAATTTTTGCTGCAAAAGTTGATTTTTTCCCGACATTAAAAATTCGTGAATATTGCCTTACCTTGCTCATATCTCAAAAACCGTGCGTCCTACAGCAAAGTGACGTATGGCGATTTTGTAGCTTATGACTTGATCTAGAGGATGGATTTAGAGATCGGACAAATTTACCGTTGGAAGGGTATAATTTTTAAAAAGGAAGGGACTTTTTGGTATAAAATAATTTTTATTATCGCCTTGCCTGTGGTTGAGCGTGATGAATACTTGCAGAATTTGAATTCAGATCAAGAGCAACAATTCAGATCGACCATCGTTCAAAGCCGATGTAAGATTTCATATAATTTACCCCAGAGAAACAAATTTCCCTCGTTTTTGTGAAAAATTTGCCTAAATAACAGTAAATTGGTGAATTTTCCAATTCCATCCCCTAGATCAAGTCAAAAGCTTCAAAAAAGTATATATGAATTTTTTCGTAGGACGCACCGTTCTCGAGATATAAGCTGGCAAAAGTTCCATGTGAACCACCAGAACCCCTGCTGAAATTTCTGGTGGCCTGGTGTCTCGGAAAAATTTTTGCTGCAAAAGTTGATTTTTTCCCGACATTAAAAATTCGTGAATATTGCCTTACTTTGCTCATATCTCAAAAACCGTGCGTCCTACAGCAAAGTGACGTATGACGATTTTGTAGCTTATGACTTGGTCTAGAGGATGGATTAAGAGATCGGACAAATTTACCGTTGTAAGGGTATAATTTTTAAAGAGGAAGGGACTTTTTGGTATAAAATAGTTTTCATTATCCCTTGCCGGTGATTGAGAGTGATGAATACTTGCAGAATTTGAATTCAGATCAAGAGCAACAACTCAGATCGACTATCGTTCAAAGCCGATGTAAGATTTCATATAATTTACCCCAGAGAAACAAATTTCCCTCGTTTTTGTGAAAAATTTGCCCAAGTAAGGGTAAATTGGTGAATTTTCAAATTCCATCCCCTAGATCAAGTCATAAGCTACAAAAAAGTTTGCGGGAATTTTTTCGTAGGACGCACCGTTCTCGAGATATAAGCTGGCAAAAGTTCCATGTGAACCACCAGAACCCCTGCTGAAATTTCTGGTGGCCTGGTGTCTCAGAAAAATTTTTGCTGCAAAAGTTGATTTTTTCCCGACATTAAAAATTCGTGAATATTGCCTTACCTTGCTCATATCTCAAAAACCGTGCGTCCTACAGCAAAGTGACGTATGGCGATTTTGTAGCTTATGACTTGGTCTAGAGGATGGATTTGGAGATCGGACAAATTTACCGTTATAAGAGTATAATTTTTAAAGAGGAAGGGACTTTTTGCTATAAAATAATTTTTATTATCCCTTGCCGGTGATTGAGCGTGATGAATACTTGCAGAATTTGAATTCAGATCAAGAGCAACAATTCAGATCGACCATCGTTCAAAGCCGATGTAAGATTTCATATAATTTACCCCAGAGAAACAAATTTCTCTGGTTCTTGTGAAAAATTTGCCCAAATAACGGTAAATTGGTGAAGATTCCAATTCCATCCCCTAGATCAAGTCATAAGCTTCAAAAAAGTATATATGAATTTTTTCGTAGGACGCACCGTTCTCGAGATATAAGCTGGCAAAAGTTCCATGTGAACCACCAGAACCCCTGCTGAAATTTCTGGTGGCCTGGTGTCTCAGAAAAATTTTTGCTGCAAAAGTTGATTTTTTCCCGACATTAAAAATTCGTGAATATTGCCTTACCTTGCTCATATCTCAAAAACCGTGCGTCCTACAGCAAAGTGACGTATGGCGATTTTGTAGCTTATGACTTGGTCTAGAGGATGGATTTGGAGATCGGACAAATTTACCGTTATAAGAGTATAATTTTTAAAGAGGAAGGGACTTTTTGCTATAAAATAATTTTTATTATCCCTTGCCGGTGATTGAGCGTGATGAATACTTGCAGAATTTGAATTCAGATCAAGAGCAACAATTCAGATCGACCATCGTTCAAAGCCGATGTAAGATTTCATATAATTTACCCCAGAGAAACAAATTTCCCTCGTTTTTGTGAAAAATTTGCCTAAATAACAGTAAATTGGTGAATTTTCCAATTCCATCCCCTAGATCAAGTCAAAAGCTTCAAAAAAGTATATATGAATTTTTTCGTAGGACGCACCGTTCTCGAGATATTAGCTGGCAAAAGTTCCATGTGAACCACCAGAACCCCTGCTGAAATTTCTGGTGGCCTGGTGTCTCGGAAAAATTTTTGCTGCAAAAGTTGATTTTTTCCCGACATTAAAAATTCGTGAATATTGCCTTACTTTGCTCATATCTCAAAAACCGTGCGTCCTACAGCAAAGTGACGTATGACGATTTTGTAGCTTATGACTTGGTCTAGAGGATGGATTAAGAGATCGGACAAATTTACCGTTGTAAGGGTATAATTTTTAAAGAGGAAGGGACTTTTTGGTATAAAATAGTTTTCATTATCCCTTGCCGGTGATTGAGAGTGATGAATACTTGCAGAATTTGAATTCAGATCAAGAGCAACAACTCAGATCGACTATCGTTCAAAGCCGATGTAAGATTTCATATAATTTACCCCAGAGAAACAAATTTCCCTCGTTTTTGTGAAAAATTTGCCCAAGTAAGGGTAAATTGGTGAATTTTCAAATTCCATCCCCTAGATCAAGTCATAAGCTACAAAAAAGTTTGCGGGAATTTTTTCGTGGGACGCACCGTTCTCGAGATATAAGCTGGCAAAAGTTCCATGTGAACCACCAGAACCCCTGCTGAAATTTCTGGTGGCCTGGTGTCTCAGAAAAATTTTTGCTGCAAAAGTTGATTTTTTCCCGACATTAAAAATTCGTGAATATTGCCTTACCTTGCTCATATCTCAAAAACCGTGCGTCCTACAGCAAAGTGACGTATGACGATTTTGTAGCCTATGACTTGGTCTAGAGGATGGATTTAGAGATCGGACAAATTTACCGTTGTAAGGGTATAATTTTTAAAGAGGAAGGGACTTTTTGGTATAAAATAGTTTTAATTATCCCTTGCCGGTGATTGAGAGTGATGAATACTTGCAGAATTTGAATTCAGATCAAGAGCAACAACTCAGATCGACTATCGTTCAAAGCCGATGTAAGATTTCATATAATTTACCCCAGAGAAACAAATTTCCCTCGTTTTTGTGAAAAATTTGCCCAAGTAAGGGTAAATTGGTGAATTTTCAAATTCCATCCCCTAGATCAAGTCATAAGCTACAAAAAAGTATACAGGAATTTTTTCGTAGGACGCACCGTTCTCGAGATATAAGCTGGCAAAAGTTCCATGTGAACCACCACATATAATTTACCC
The DNA here is from genome assembly GCA_964034865.1 of Eristalis intricaria. Lineage (NCBI taxonomy): Eukaryota > Metazoa > Arthropoda > Insecta > Diptera > Syrphidae > Eristalis > Eristalis intricaria. The sequence continues at coordinate 80,890,986 of OZ035873.1, read as the reverse complement.
CAGAGAAACAAATTTCCCTCGTTTTTGTGAAAAATTTGCCCAAGTAAGGGTAAATTGGTGAATTTTCCAATTCCATCCCCTAGATCAAGTCATAAGCTACAAAAAAGTTTGCGGGAATTTTTTCGTAGGACGCACCGTTCTCGAGATATAAGCTGGCAAAAGTTCCATGTGAACCACCACCTGTATACTGTATACCCTGCTGAAATTTCTGGTGGCCTGGTGTCTCAGAAAAACTTTTGCTTCAAAAGTTGATTTTTTCCCGACATTAAAAATTCGTGAATATTGCCTTACCTTGCTCATATCTCAAAAACCGTGCGTCCTACAGCAAAGTGACGTATGGCGATTTTGTAGCTTATGACTTGGTCTAGAGGATGGATTTAGAGATCGGGCAAATTTACCATTGTAAGGGTATAATTTTTAAAGAGGAAGGGACTTTTTGGTATAAAATAATTTTTATTATCGCCTTGCCTGTGGTTGAGCGTGATGAATACTTGCAGAATTTGAATTCAGATCAAGAGCAACAACTCAGATCGACTATCGTTCAAAGCCGATGTAAGATTTCATATAATTTACCCCAGAGAAACAAATTTCCCTCGTTTTTGTGAAAAATTTGCCCAAGTAAGGGTAAATTGGTGAATTTTCAAATTCCATCCCCTAGATCAAGTCATAAGCTACAAAAAAGTATACAGGAATTTTTTCGTAGGACGCACCGTTCTCGAGATATAAGCTGGCAAAAGTTCCATGTGAACCACCAGAACCCCTGCTGCAATTTCTGGTGGCCTGGTGTCTCAGAAAAATTTTTGCTGCAAAAGTTGATTTTTTCCCGACATTAAAAATTCGTGAATATTGCCTTACCTTGCTCATATCTCAAAAACCGTGCGTCCTACAGCAAAATGACGTATGGCGATTTTGTAGCCTATGACTTGATCTAGAGGATGGATTTAGAGATCGGACAAATTTACCGTTGGAAGGGTATAATTTTTAAAAAGGAAGGGACTTTTTGGTATAAAATAATTTTTATTATCGCCTTGCCTGTGGTTGAGCGTGATGAATACTTGCAGAATTTGAATTCAGATCAAGAGCAACAACTCAGATCGACTATCGTTCAAAGCCGATGTAAGATTTCATATAATTTACCCCAGAGAAACAAATTTCCCTCGTTTTTGTGAAAAATTTGCCCAAGTAAGGGTAAATTGGTGAATTTTCAAATTCCATCCCCTAGATCAAGTCATAAGCTACAAAAAAGTATACTGGAATTTTTTCGTAGGACGCACCGTTCTCGAGATATAAGCTGGCAAAAGTTCCATGTGAACCACCAGAACCCCTGCTGAAATTTCTGGTGGCCTGGTGTCTCAGAAAAGTTTTTGCTGCAAAAGTTGATTTTTTCCCGACATTAAAAATTCGTGAATATTGCCTTACCTTGCTCATATCTCAAAAACCGTGCGTCCTACAGCAAAGTGACGTACGGCGATTTTGTAGCTTATGACTTGGTCTAGAGGATGGATTTGGAGATCGGACAAATTTACCGTTATAAGAGTATAATTTTTAAAGAGGAAGGGACTTTTTGCTATAAAATAATTTTTATTATCCCTTGCCGGTGATTGAGCGTGATGAATACTTGCAGAATTTGAATTCAGATCAAGAGCAACAATTCAGATCGACCATCGTTCAAAGCCGATGGAAGATTTCATATAATTTACCCCAGATAAACAAATTTCTCTGGTTCTTGTGAAAAATTTGCCCAAATAACGGTAAATTGGTGAATTTTCCAATTCCATCCCCTAGATCAAGTCATAAGCTTCAAAAAAGTATACATGAATCTTTTCGTAGGACGCACCGTTCTCGAGATATAAGCTGGCAAAAGTTCCATGTGAACCACCAGAACCCCTGCTGCAATTTCTGGTGGCCTGGTGTCTCAGAAAAATTTTTGCTGCAAAAGTTGATTTTTTCCCGACATTAAAAATTCGTGAATATTGCCTTACCTTGCTCATATCTCAAAAACCGTGCGTCCTACAGCAAAATGACGTATGGCGATTTTGTAGCCTATGACTTGATCTAGAGGATGGATTTAGAGATCGGGCAAATTTACCATTGTAAGGGTATAATTTTTAAAGAGGAAGGGACTTTTTGGTATAAAATAATTTTTATTATCGCCTTGCCTGTGGTTGAGCGTGATGAATACTTGCAGAATTTGAATTCAGATCAAGAGCAACAACTCAGATCGACTATCGTTCAAAGCCGATGTAAGATTTCATATAATTTACCCCAGAGAAACAAATTTCCCTCGTTTTTGTGAAAAATTTGCCCAAGTAAGGGTAAATTGGTGAATTTTCAAATTCCATCCCCTAGATCAAGTCATAAGCTACAAAAAAGTATACAGGAATTTTTTCGTAGGACGCACCGTTCTCGAGATATAAGCTGGCAAAAGTTCCATGTGAACCACCAGAACCCCTGCTGCAATTTCTGGTGGCCTGGTGTCTCAGAAAAATTTTTGCTGCAAAAGTTGATTTTTTCCCGACATTAAAAATTCGTGAATATTGCCTTACCTTGCTCATATCTCAAAAACCGTGCGTCCTACAGCAAAATGACGTATGGCGATTTTGTAGCCTATGACTTGATCTAGAGGATGGATTTAGAGATCGGACAAATTTACCGTTGGAAGGGTATAATTTTTAAAAAGGAAGGGACTTTTTGGTATAAAATAATTTTTATTATCGCCTTGCCTGTGGTTGAGCGTGATGAATACTTGCAGAATTTGAATTCAGATCAAGAGCAACAACTCAGATCGACTATCGTTCAAAGCCGATGTAAGATTTCATATAATTTACCCCAGAGAAACAAATTTCCCTCGTTTTTGTGAAAAATTTGCCCAAGTAAGGGTAAATTGGTGAATTTTCAAATTCCATCCCCTAGATCAAGTCATAAGCTACAAAAAAGTATACTGGAATTTTTTCGTAGGACGCACCGTTCTCGAGATATAAGCTGGCAAAAGTTCCATGTGAACCACCAGAACCCCTGCTGAAATTTCTGGTGGCCTGGTGTCTCAGAAAAGTTTTTGCTGCAAAAGTTGATTTTTTCCCGACATTAAAAATTCGTGAATATTGCCTTACCTTGCTCATATCTCAAAAACCGTGCGTCCTACAGCAAAGTGACGTACGGCGATTTTGTAGCTTATGACTTGGTCTAGAGGATGGATTTGGAGATCGGACAAATTTACCGTTATAAGAGTATAATTTTTAAAGAGGAAGGGACTTTTTGCTATAAAATAATTTTTATTATCCCTTGCCGGTGATTGAGCGTGATGAATACTTGCAGAATTTGAATTCAGATCAAGAGCAACAATTCAGATCGACCATCGTTCAAAGCCGATGGAAGATTTCATATAATTTACCCCAGATAAACAAATTTCTCTGGTTCTTGTGAAAAATTTGCCCAAATAACGGTAAATTGGTGAATTTTCCAATTCCATCCCCTAGATCAAGTCATAAGCTTCAAAAAAGTATACATGAATCTTTTCGTAGGACGCACCGTTCTCGAGATATAAGCTGGCAAAAGTTCCATGTGAACCACCAGAACCCCTGCTGAAATTTCTGGTGGCCTGGTGTCTCAGAAAAATTTTTGCTGCAAAAGTTGATTTTTTCCCGACATTAAAAATTCGTGAATATTGCCTTACCTTGCTCATATCTCAAAAACCGTGCGTCCTACAGCAAAGCGACGTATGACGATTTTGTAGCTTATGACTTGGTCTAGAGGATGGACTTAGAGATCGGACAAATTTACCGTTGTAAGGGTATAATTTTTAAAGAGGAAGGGACTTTTTGGTATAAAATAGTTTTAATTATCCCTTGCCGGTGATTGAGAGTGATGAATACTTGCAGAATTTGAATTCAGATCAAGAGCAACAACTCAGATCGACTATCGTTCAAAGCCGATGTAAGATTTCATATAATTTACCCCAGAGAAACAAATTTCCCTCGTTTTTGTGAAAAATTTGCCCAAGTAAGGGTAAATTGGTGAATTTTCAAATTCCATCCCCTAGATCAAGTCATAAGCTACAAAAAAGTATACTGGAATTTTTTCGTAGGACGCACCGTTCTCGAGATATAAGCTGGCAAAAGTTCCATGTGAACCACCAGAACCCCTGCTGCAATTTCTGGTGGCCTGGTGTCTCAGAAAAATTTTTGCTGCAAAAGTTGATTTTTTCCCGACATTAAAAATTCGTGAATATTGCCTTACCTTGCTCATATCTCAAAAACCGTGCGTCCTACAGCAAAGTGACGTATGGCGATTTTGTAGCTTATGACTTGGTCTAGAGGATGGATTTAGAGATCGGGCAAATTTACCATTGTAAGGGTATAATTTTTAAAGAGGAAGGGACTTTTTGGTATAAAATAATTTTTATTATCGCCTTGCCTGTGGTTGAGCGTGATGAATACTTGCAGAATTTGAATTCAGATCAAGAGCAACAATTCAGATCGACCATCGTTCAAAGCCGATGTAAGATTTCATATAATTTACCCCAGAGAAACAAATTTCCCTCGTTTTTGTGAAAAATTTGCCTAAATAACAGTAAATTGGTGAATTTTCCAATTCCATCCCCTAGATCAAGTCAAAAGCTTCAAAAAAGTATATATGAATTTTTTCGTAGGACGCACCGTTCTCGAGATATAAGCTGGCAAAAGTTCCATGTGAACCACCAGAACCCCTGCTGAAATTTCTGGTGGCCTGGTGTCTCAGAAAAATTTTTGCTGCAAAAGTTGATTTTTTCCCGACATTAAAAATTCGTGAATATTGCCTTACCTTGCTCATATCTCAAAAACCGTGCGTCCTACAGCAAAGTGACGTATGGCGATTTTGTAGCTTATGACTTGGTCTAGAGGATGGATTTGGAGATCGGACAAATTTACCGTTATAAGAGTATAATTTTTAAAGAGGAAGGGACTTTTTGCTATAAAATAATTTTTATTATCCCTTGCCGGTGATTGAGCGTGATGAATACTTGCAGAATTTGAATTCAGATCAAGAGCAACAATTCAGATCGACCATCGTTCAAAGCCGATGTAAGATTTCATATAATTTACCCCAGATAAACAAATTTCTCTGGTTCTTGTGAAAAATTTGCCCAAATAACGGTAAATTGGTGAATTTTCCAATTCCATCCCCTAGATCAAGTCATAAGCTTCAAAAAAGTATATATGAATTTTTTCGTAGGACGCACCGTTCTCGAGATATAAGCTGGCAAAAGTTCCATGTGAACCACCAGAACCCCTGCTGCAATTTCTGGTGGCCTGGTGTCTCAGAAAAATTTTTGCTGCAAAAGTTGATTTTTTCCCGACATTAAAAATTCGTGAATATTGCCTTACCTTGCTCATATCTCAAAAACCGTGCGTCCTACAGCAAAGTGACGTATGGCGATTTTGTAGCTTATGACTTGATCTAGAGGATGGATTTAGAGATCGGACAAATTTACCGTTGGAAGGGTATAATTTTTAAAAAGGAAGGGACTTTTTGGTATAAAATAATTTTTATTATCGCCTTGCCTGTGGTTGAGCGTGATGAATACTTGCAGAATTTGAATTCAGATCAAGAGCAACAATTCAGATCGACCATCGTTCAAAGCCGATGTAAGATTTCATATAATTTACCCCAGAGAAACAAATTTCCCTCGTTTTTGTGAAAAATTTGCCTAAATAACAGTAAATTGGTGAATTTTCCAATTCCATCCCCTAGATCAAGTCAAAAGCTTCAAAAAAGTATATATGAATTTTTTCGTAGGACGCACCGTTCTCGAGATATAAGCTGGCAAAAGTTCCATGTGAACCACCAGAACCCCTGCTGAAATTTCTGGTGGCCTGGTGTCTCGGAAAAATTTTTGCTGCAAAAGTTGATTTTTTCCCGACATTAAAAATTCGTGAATATTGCCTTACTTTGCTCATATCTCAAAAACCGTGCGTCCTACAGCAAAGTGACGTATGACGATTTTGTAGCTTATGACTTGGTCTAGAGGATGGATTAAGAGATCGGACAAATTTACCGTTGTAAGGGTATAATTTTTAAAGAGGAAGGGACTTTTTGGTATAAAATAGTTTTCATTATCCCTTGCCGGTGATTGAGAGTGATGAATACTTGCAGAATTTGAATTCAGATCAAGAGCAACAACTCAGATCGACTATCGTTCAAAGCCGATGTAAGATTTCATATAATTTACCCCAGAGAAACAAATTTCCCTCGTTTTTGTGAAAAATTTGCCCAAGTAAGGGTAAATTGGTGAATTTTCAAATTCCATCCCCTAGATCAAGTCATAAGCTACAAAAAAGTTTGCGGGAATTTTTTCGTAGGACGCACCGTTCTCGAGATATAAGCTGGCAAAAGTTCCATGTGAACCACCAGAACCCCTGCTGAAATTTCTGGTGGCCTGGTGTCTCAGAAAAATTTTTGCTGCAAAAGTTGATTTTTTCCCGACATTAAAAATTCGTGAATATTGCCTTACCTTGCTCATATCTCAAAAACCGTGCGTCCTACAGCAAAGTGACGTATGGCGATTTTGTAGCTTATGACTTGGTCTAGAGGATGGATTTGGAGATCGGACAAATTTACCGTTATAAGAGTATAATTTTTAAAGAGGAAGGGACTTTTTGCTATAAAATAATTTTTATTATCCCTTGCCGGTGATTGAGCGTGATGAATACTTGCAGAATTTGAATTCAGATCAAGAGCAACAATTCAGATCGACCATCGTTCAAAGCCGATGTAAGATTTCATATAATTTACCCCAGAGAAACAAATTTCCCTCGTTTTTGTGAAAAATTTGCCCAAATAACGGTAAATTGGTGAATTTTCCAATTCCATCCCCTAGATCAAGTCAAAAGCTTCAAAAAAGTATATATGAATTTTTTCGTAGGACGCACCGTTCTCGAGATATAAGCTGGCAAAAGTTCCATGTGAACCACCAGAACCCCTGCTGAAATTTCTGGTGGCCTGGTGTCTCGGAAAAATTTTTGCTGCAAAAGTTGATTTTTTCCCGACATTAAAAATTCGTGAATATTGCCTTACCTTGCTCATATCTCAAAAACCGTGCGTCCTACACCAAAGTGACGTATGACGATTTTGTAGCTTATGACTTGGTCTAGAGGATGGATTTAGAGATCGGACAAATTTACCGTTGTAAGGGTATAATTTTTAAAGAGGAAGGGACTTTTTGGTATAAAATAGTTTTCATTATCCCTTGCCGGTGATTGAGAGTGATGAATACTTGCAGAATTTGAATTCAGATCAAGAGCAACAACTCAGATCGACTATCGTTCAAAGCCGATGTAAGATTTCATATAATTTACCCCAGAGAAACAAATTTCCCTCGTTTTTGTGAAAAATTTGCCCAAGTAAGGGTAAATTGGTGAATTTTCAAATTCCATCCCCTAGATCAAGTCATAAGCTACAAAAAAGTTTGCGGGAATTTTTTCGTAGGACGCACCGTTCTCGAGATATAAGCTGGCAAAAGTTCCATGTGAACCACCAGAACCCCTGCTGAAATTTCTGGTGGCCTGGTGTCTCAGAAAATTTTTGCTTCAAAAGTTGATTTTTTCCCGACATTAAAAATTCGTGAATATTGCCTTACCTTGCTCATATCTCAAAAACCATGCGTCCTACAGCAAAGTGACGTATGGCGATTTTGTAGCTTATGACTTGGTCTAGAGGATGGATTTAGAGATCGGGCAAATTTACCATTGTAAGGGTATAATTTTTAAAGAGGAAGGGACTTTTTGGTATAAAATAATTTTTATTATCGCCTTGCCTGTGGTTGAGCGTGATGAATACTTGCAGAATTTGAATTCAGATCAAGAGCAACAATTCAGATCGACCATCGTTCAAAGCCGATGTAAGATTTCATATAATTTACCCCAGAGAAACAAATTTCCCTCGTTTTTGTGAAAAATTTGCCTAAATAACAGTAAATTGGTGAATTTTCCAATTCCATCCCCTAGATCAAGTCAAAAGCTTCAAAAAAGTATATATGAATTTTTTCGTAGGACGCACCGTTCTCGAGATATAAGCTGGCAAAAGTTCCATGTGAACCACCAGAACCCCTGCTGAAATTTCTGGTGGCCTGGTGTCTCAGAAAAATTTTTGCTGCAAAAGTTGATTTTTTCCCGACATTAAAAATTCGTGAATATTGCCTTACCTTGCTCATATCTCAAAAACCGTGCGTCCTACAGCAAAGTGACGTATGGCGATTTTGTAGCTTATGACTTGGTCTAGAGGATGGATTTGGAGATCGGACAAATTTACCGTTATAAGAGTATAATTTTTAAAGAGGAAGGGACTTTTTGCTATAAAATAATTTTTATTATCCCTTGCCGGTGATTGAGCGTGATGAATACTTGCAGAATTTGAATTCAGATCAAGAGCAACAATTCAGATCGACCATCGTTCAAAGCCGATGTAAGATTTCATATAATTTACCCCAGATAAACAAATTTCTCTGGTTCTTGTGAAAAATTTGCCCAAATAACGGTAAATTGGTGAATTTTCCAATTCCATCCCCTAGATCAAGTCATAAGCTTCAAAAAAGTATATATGAATTTTTTCGTAGGACGCACCGTTCTCGAGATATAAGCTGGCAAAAGTTCCATGTGAACCACCAGAACCCCTGCTGCAATTTCTGGTGGCCTGGTGTCTCAGAAAAATTTTTGCTGCAAAAGTTGATTTTTTCCCGACATTAAAAATTCGTGAATATTGCCTTACCTTGCTCATATCTCAAAAACCGTGCGTCCTACAGCAAAGTGACGTATGGCGATTTTGTAGCTTATGACTTGGTCTAGAGGATGGATTTGGAGATCGGACAAATTTACCGTTATAAGAGTATAATTTTTAAAGAGGAAGGGACTTTTTGCTATAAAATAATTTTTATTATCCCTTGCCGGTGATTGAGCGTGATGAATACTTGCAGAATTTGAATTCAGATCAAGAGCAACAATTCAGATCGACCATCGTTCAAAGCCGATGTAAGATTTCATATAATTTACCCCAGATAAACAAATTTCTCTGGTTCTTGTGAAAAATTTGCCCAAATAACGGTAAATTGGTGAATTTTCCAATTCCATCCCCTAGATCAAGTCATAAGCTTCAAAAAAGTATATATGAATTTTTTCGTAGGACGCACCGTTCTCGAGATATAAGCTGGCAAAAGTTCCATGTGAACCACCAGAACCCCTGCTGAAATTTCTGGTGGCCTGGTGTCTCAGAAAAATTTTTGCTGCAAAAGTTGATTTTTTCCCGACATTAAAAATTCGTGAATATTGCCTTACCTTGCTCATATCTCAAAAACCGTGCGTCCTACAGCAAAGTGACGTATGGCGATTTTGTAGCTTATGACTTGATCTAGAGGATGGATTTAGAGATCGGACAAATTTACCGTTGGAAGGGTATAATTTTTAAAAAGGAAGGGACTTTTTGGTATAAAATAATTTTTATTATCGCCTTGCCTGTGGTTGAGCGTGATGAATACTTGCAGAATTTGAATTCAGATCAAGAGCAACAATTCAGATCGACCATCGTTCAAAGCCGATGTAAGATTTCATATAATTTACCCCAGAGAAACAAATTTCCCTCGTGTTTGTGAAAAATTTGCCTAAATAACAGTAAATTGGTGAATTTTCCAATTCCATCCCCTAGATCAAGTCAAAAGCTTCAAAAAAGTATATATGAATTTTTTCGTAGGACGCACCGTTCTCGAGATATAAGCTGGCAAAAGTTCCATGTGAACCACCAGAACCCCTGCTGAAATTTCTGGTGGCCTGGTGTCTCAGAAAAATTTTTGCTGCAAAAGTTGATTTTTTCCCGACATTAAAAATTCGTGAATATTGCCTTACCTTGCTCATATCTCAAAAACCGTGCGTCCTACAGCAAAGTGACGTATGGCGATTTTGTAGCTTATGACTTGATCTAGAGGATGGATTTAGAGATCGGACAAATTTACCGTTGGAAGGGTATAATTTTTAAAAAGGAAGGGACTTTTTGGTATAAAATAATTTTTATTATCGCCTTGCCTGTGGTTGAGCGTGATGAATACTTGCAGAATTTGAATTCAGATCAAGAGCAACAACTCAGATCGACTATCGTTCAAAGCCGATGTAAGATTTCATATAATTTACCCCAGAGAAACAAATTTCCCTCGTTTTTGTGAAAAATTTGCCCAAGTAAGGGTAAATTGGTGAATTTTCAAATTCCATCCCCTAGATCAAGTCATAAGCTACAAAAAAGTATACTGGAATTTTTTCGTAGGACGCACCGTTCTCGAGATATAAGCTGGCAAAAGTTCCATGTGAACCACCAGAACCCCTGCTGAAATTTCTGGTGGCCTGGTGTCTCAGAAAAGTTTTTGCTGCAAAAGTTGATTTTTTCCCGACATTAAAAATTCGTGAATATTGCCTTACCTTGCTCATATCTCAAAAACCGTGCGTCCTACAGCAAAGTGACGTACGGCGATTTTGTAGCTTATGACTTGGTCTAGAGGATGGATTTGGAGATCGGACAAATTTACCGTTATAAGAGTATAATTTTTAAAGAGGAAGGGACTTTTTGCTATAAAATAATTTTTATTATCCCTTGCCGGTGATTGAGCGTGATGAATACTTGCAGAATTTGAATTCAGATCAAGAGCAACAATTCAGATCGACCATCGTTCAAAGCCGATGTAAGATTTCATATAATTTACCCCAGATAAACAAATTTCTCTGGTTCTTGTGAAAAATTTGCCCAAATAACGGTAAATTGGTGAATTTTCCAATTCCATCCCCTAGATCAAGTCATAAGCTTCAAAAAAGTATACATGAATCTTTTCGTAGGACGCACCGTTCTCGAGATATAAGCTGGCAAAAGTTCCATGTGAACCACCAGAACCCCTGCTGAAATTTCTGGTGGCCTGGTGTCTCAGAAAAATTTTTGCTGCAAAAGTTGATTTTTTCCCGACATTAAAAATTCGTGAATATTGCCTTACCTTGCTCATATCTCAAAAACCGTGCGTCCTACAGCAAAGCGACGTATGACGATTTTGTAGCTTATGACTTGGTCTAGAGGATGGACTTAGAGATCGGACAAATTTACCGTTGTAAGGGTATAATTTTTAAAGAGGAAGGGACTTTTTGGTATAAAATAGTTTTAATTATCCCTTGCCGGTGATTGAGAGTGATGAATACTTGCAGAATTTGAATTCAGATCAAGAGCAACAACTCAGATCGACTATCGTTCAAAGCCGATGTAAGATTTCATATAATTTACCCCAGAGAAACAAATTTCCCTCGTTTTTGTGAAAAATTTGCCCAAGTAAGGGTAAATTGGTGAATTTTCAAATTCCATCCCCTAGATCAAGTCATAAGCTACAAAAAAGTATACAGGAATTTTTTCGTAGGACGCACCGTTCTCGAGATATAAGCTGGCAAAAGTTCCATGTGAACCACCAGAACCCCTGCTGCAATTTCTGGTGGCCTGGTGTCTCAGAAAAATTTTTGCTGCAAAAGTTGATTTTTTCCCGACATTAAAAATTCGTGAATATTGCCTTACCTTGCTCATATCTCAAAAACCGTGCGTCCTACAGCAAAGTGACGTATGGCGATTTTGTAGCTTATGACTTGATCTAGAGGATGGATTTAGAGATCGGACAAATTTACCGTTGGAAGGGTATAATTTTTAAAAAGGAAGGGACTTTTTGGTATAAAATAATTTTTATTATCGCCTTGCCTGTGGTTGAGCGTGATGAATACTTGCAGAATTTGAATTCAGATCAAGAGCAACAATTCAGATCGACCATCGTTCAAAGCCGATGTAAGATTTCATATAATTTACCCCAGAGAAACAAATTTCCCTCGTTTTTGTGAAAAATTTGCCCAAATAACGGTAAATTGGTGAATTTTCCAATTCCATCCCCTAGATCAAGTCATAAGCTACAAAAAAGTATACTGGAATTTTTTCGTAGGACGCACCGTTCTCGAGATATAAGCTGGCAAAAGTTCCATGTGAACCACCAGAACCCCTGCTGAAATTTCTGGTGGCCTGGTGTCTCAGAAAAATTTTTGCTGCAAAAGTTGATTTTTTCCCGACATTAAAAATTCGTGAATATTGCCTTACCTTGCTCATATCTCAAAAACCGTGCGTCCTACACCAAAGTGACGTATGACGATTTTGTAGCTTATGACTTGGTCTAGAGGATGGATTTAGAGATCGGACAAATTTACCGTTGTAAGGGTATAATTTTTAAAGAGGAAGGGACTTTTTGGTATAAAATAGTTTTCATTATCCCTTGCCGGTGATTGAGAGTGATGAATACTTGCAGAATTTGAATTCAGATCAAGAGCAACAACTCAGATCGACTATCGTTCAAAGCCGATGTAAGATTTCATATAATTTACCCCAGATAAACAAATTTCTCTGGTTCTTGTGAAAAATTTGCCCAAATAACGGTAAATTGGTGAATTTTCAAATTCCATCCCCTAGATCAAGTCATAAGCTTCAAAAAAGTATATATGAATTTTTTCGTAGGACGCACCGTTCTCGAGATATAAGCTGGCAAAAGTTCCATGTGAACCACCAGAACCCCTGCTGAAATTTCTGGTGGCCTGGTGTCTCGGAAAAATTTTTGCTGCAAAAGTTGATTTTTTCCCGACATTAAAAATTCGTGAATATTGCCTTACTTTGCTCATATCTCAAAAACCGTGCGTCCTACAGCAAAGTGACGTATAACGATTTTGTAGCTTATGACTTGGTCTAGAGGATGGATTTAGAGATCGGACAAATTTACCGTTGTAAGGGTATAATTTTTAAAGAGGAAGGGACTTTTTGGTATACAATAGTTTTAATTATCCCTTGCCGGTGATTGAGAGTGATGAATACTTGCAGAATTTGAATTCAGATCAAGAGCAACAACTCAGATCGACTATCGTTCAAAGCCGATGTAAGATTTCATATAATTTACCCCAGAGAAACAAATTTCCCTCGTTTTTGTGAAAAATTTGCCCAAGTAAGGGTAAATTGGTGAATTTTCAAATTCCATCCCCTAGATCAAGTCATAAGCTACAAAAAAGTTTGCGGGAATTTTTTCGTAGGACGCACCGTTCTCGAGATATAAGCTGGCAAAAGTTCCATGTGAACCACCACATATAATTTACCCCAGAGAAACAAATTTCCCTCGTTTTTGTGAAAAATTTGCCCAAGTAAGGGTAAATTGGTGAATTTCCAATTCCATCCCCTAGATCAAGTCATAAGCTACAAAAAAGTTTGCGGGAATTTTTTCGTAGGACGCACCGTTCTCGAGATATAAGCTGGCAAAAGTTCCATGTGAACCACCACCTGTATACTGTATACCCTGCTGAAATTTCTGGTGGCCTGGTGTCTCAGAAAAAGTTTTGCTGCAAAAGTTGATTTTTTCCCGACATTAAAAATTCGTGAATATTGCCTTACCTTGCTCATATCTCAAAAACCGTGCGTCCTACAGCAAAGTGACGTACGCCGATTTTGTAGCTTATGCCTAGCTTATGACTTGATCTAGAGGATGGATTTGGAGATCGGGCAAATTTACCATTGTAAGGGTATAATTTTTAAAGAGGAAGGGACTTTTTGGTATAAAATAATTTTTATTATCGCCTTGCCGGTGGTTGAGCGTGATAAATACTTGCAGAATTTGAATTCAGATCAAGAGCAACAATTCAGATCGACCATCGTTCAAAGCCGATGTAAGATTTCATATAATTTACCCCAGAGAAACAAATTTCCCTCGTTTTTGTGAAAAATTTGCCCAAATAACGGTAAATTGGTGAATTTTCCAATTCCATCTCCTAGATCAAGTCATAAGCTACAAAAAAGTACACCGGAATTTTTTCGTAGGACGCACCGTTCTCGAGATATAAGCTGGCAAAAGTTCCATGTGAACCACCAGAACCCCTGCTGCAATTTCTGGTGGCCTGGTGTCTCAGAAAAATTTTTGCTGCAAAAGTTGATTTTTTCCCGACATTAAAAATTCGTGAATATTGCCTTACCTTGCTCATATCTCAAAAACCGTGCGTCCTACAGCAAAGTGACGTGTGGCGATTTTGTAGTTTATGACTTGATCTAGAGGATGGACTTAGAGATCGGACAAATTTACCGTTGGAAGGGTATAATTTTTATAAAGGAAGGGACTTTTTGGTATAAAATAATTTTTATTATCGCCTTGCCTGTGGTTGAGCGTGATGAATACTTGCAGAATTTGAGTTCAGATCAAGAGCAACAATTCAGATCGACCATCGTTCAAAGCCGATGTAAGATTTCATATAATTTACCCCAGAGAAACAAATTTCCCTCGTTTTTGTGAAAAATTTGCCCAAATAACGGTAAATTGGTGAATTTTCCAATTCCATCCCCTAGATCAAGTCATAAGCTACAAAAAAGTATACTGGAATTTTTTCGTAGGACGCACCGTTCTCGAGATATAAGCTGGCAAAAGTTCCATGTGAACCACCAGAACCCCTGCTGAAATTTCTGGTGGCCTGGTGTCTCAGAAAAATTTTTGCTGCAAAAGTTGATTTTTTCCCGACATTAAAAATTCGTGAATATTGCCTTACCTTGCTCATATCTCAAAAACCGTGCGTCCTACAGCAAAGTGACGTGTGGCGATTTTGTAGCTTATGACTTGATCTAGAGGATGGACTTAGAGATCGGACAAATTTACCGTTGGAAGGGTATAATTTTTAAAAAGGAAGGGACTTTTTGGTATAAAATAATTTTTATTATCGCCTTGCCTGTGGTTGAGCGTGATGAATACTTGCAGAATTTGAATTCAGATCAAGAGCAACAATTCAGATCGACCATCGTTCAAAGCCGATGTAAGATTTCATATAATTTACCCCAGAGAAACAAATTTCCCTCGTTTTTGTGAAAAATTTGCCCAAATAACGGTAAATTGGTGAATTTTCCAATTCCATCCCCTAGATCAAGTCATAAGCTACAAAAAAGTACACTGGAATTTTTTCGTAGGACGCACCGTTCTCGAGATATAAGCTGGCAAAAGTTCCATGTGAACCACCAGAACCCCTGCTGAAATTTCTGGTGGCCTGGTGTCTCAGAAAAATTTTTGCTGCAAAAGTTGATTTTTTCCCGACATTAAAAATTCGTGAATATTGCCTTACCTTGCTCATATCTCAAAAACCGTGCGTCCTACAGCAAAGTGACGTACGGCGATTTTGTAGCTTATGACTAGCTTATGACTTGATCTAGAGGATGGATTTGGAGATCGGGCAAATTTACCATTGTAAGGGTATAATTTTTAAAGAGGAAGGGACTTTTTGGTATAGAATAATTTTTATTATCGCCTTGCCGGTGGTTGAGCGTGATGAATACTTGCAGAATTTGAATTCAGATCAAGAGCAACAATTCAGATCGACCATCGTTCAAAGCCGATGTAAGATTTCATATAATTTACCCCAGAGAAACAAATTTCCCTCGTTTTTGTGAAAAATTTGCCCAAATAACGGTAAATTGGTGAATTTTCCAATTCCATCTCCTAGATCAAGTCATAAGCTACAAAAAAGTACACCGGAATTTTTTCGTAGGACGCACCGTTCTCGAGATATAAGCTGGCAAAAGTTCCATGTGAACCACCAGAACCCCTGCTGCAATTTCTGGTGGCCTGGTGTCTCAGAAAAATTTTTGCTGCAAAAGTTGATTTTTTCCCGACATTAAAAATTCGTGAATATTGCCTTACCTTGCTCATATCTCAAAAACCGTGCGTCCTACAGCAAAGTGACGTGTGGCGATTTTGTAGCTTATGACTTGATCTAGAGGATGGACTTAGAGATCGGACAAATTTACCGTTGGAAGGGTATAATTTTTAAAAAGGAAGGGACTTTTTGGTATAAAATAATTTTTATTATCGCCTTGCCTGTGGTTGAGCGTGATGAATACTTGCAGAATTTGAATTCAGATCAAGAGCAACAATTCAGATCGACCATCGTTCAAAGCCGATGTAAGATTTCATATAATTTACCCCAGAGAAACAAATTTCCCTCGTTTTTGTGAAAAATTTGCCCAAATAACGGTAAATTGGTGAATTTTCCAATTCCATCCCCTAGATCAAGTCATAAGCTACAAAAAAGTACACTGGAATTTTTTCGTAGGACGCACCGTTCTCGAGATATAAGCTGGCAAAAGTTCCATGTGAACCACCAGAACCCCTGCTGAAATTTCTGGTGGCCTGGTGTCTCAGAAAAATTTTTGCTGCAAAAGTTGATTTTTTCCCGACATTAAAAATTCGTGAATATTGCCTTACCTTGCTCATATCTCAAAAACCGTGCGTCCTACAGCAAAGTGACGTACGGCGATTTTGTAGCTTATGACTAGCTTATGACTTGATCTAGAGGATGGATTTGGAGATCGGGCAAATTTACCATTGTAAGGGTATAATTTTTAAAGAGGAAGGGACTTTTTGGTATAAAATAATTTTTATTATCGCCTTGCCGGTGGTTGAGCGTGATGAATACTTGCAGAATTTGAATTCAGATCAAGAGCAACAATTCAGATCGACCATCGTTCAAAGCCGATGTAAGATTTCATATAATTTACCCCAGAGAAACAAATTTCCCTCGTTTTTGTGAAAAATTTGCCCAAATAACGGTAAATTGGTGAATTTTCCAATTCCATCTCCTAGATCAAGTCATAAGCTACAAAAAAGTACACCGGAATTTTTTCGTAGGACGCACCGTTCTCGAGATATAAGCTGGCAAAAGTTCCATGTGAACCACCAGAACCCCTGCTGCAATTTCTGGTGGCCTGGTGTCTCAGAAAAATTTTTGCTGCAAAAGTTGATTTTTTCCCGACATTAAAAATTCGTGAATATTGCCTTACCTTGCTCATATCTCAAAAACCGTGCGTCCTACAGCAAAGTGACGTATGGCGATTTTGTAGCTTATGACTTGATCTAGAGGATGGATTTAGAGATCGGACAAATTTACCGTTGGAAGGGTATAATTTTTAAAAAGGAAGGGACTTTTTGGTATAAAATAATTTTTATTATCGCCTTGCCTGTGGTTGAGCGTGATGAATACTTGCAGAATTTGAATTCAGATCAAGAGCAACAATTCAGATCGACCATCGTTCAAAGCCGATGTAAGATTTCATATAATTTACCCCAGAGAAACAAATTTCCCTCGTTTTTGTGAAAAATTTGCCCAAATAACGGTAAATTGGTGAATTTTCCAATTCCATCCCCTAGATCAAGTCATAAGCTACAAAAAAGTACACTGGAATTTTTTCGTAGGACGCACCGTTCTCGAGATATAAGCTGGCAAAAGTTCCATGTGAACCACCAGAACCCCTGCTGAAATTTCTGGTGGCCTGGTGTCTCAGAAAAATTTTTGCTGCAAAAGTTGATTTTTTCCCGACATTAAAAATTCGTGAATATTGCCTTACCTTGCTCATATCTCAAAAACCGTGCGTCCTACAGCAAAGTGACGTACGGCGATTTTGTAGCTTATGACTAGCTTATGACTTGATCTAGAGGATGGATTTGGAGATCGGGCAAATTTACCATTGTAAGGGTATAATTTTTAAAGAGGAAGGGACTTTTTGGTATAAAATAATTTTTATTATCGCCTTGCCGGTGGTTGAGCGTGATGAATACTTGCAGAATTTGAATTCAGATCAAGAGCAACAATTCAGATCGACCATCGTTCAAAGCCGATGTAAGATTTCATATAATTTACCCCAGAGAAACAAATTTCCCTCGTTTTTGTGAAAAATTTGCCCAAATAACGGTAAATTGGTGAATTTTCCAATTCCATCTCCTAGATCAAGTCATAAGCTACAAAAAAGTACACCGGAATTTTTTCGTAGGACGCACCGTTCTCGAGATATAAGCTGGCAAAAGTTCCATGTGAACCACCAGAACCCCTGCTGCAATTTCTGGTGGCCTGGTGTCTCAGAAAAATTTTTGCTGCAAAAGTTGATTTTTTCCCGACATTAAAAATTCGTGAATATTGCCTTACCTTGCTCATATCTCAAAAACCGTGCGTCCTACAGCAAAGTGACGTACGGCGATTTTGTAGCTTATGACTAGCTTATGACTTGATCTAGAGGATGGATTTGGAGATCGGGCAAATTTACCATTGTAAGGGTATAATTTTTAAAGAGGAAGGGACTTTTTGGTATAAAATAATTTTTATTATCGCCTTGCCTGTGGTTGAGCGTGATGAATACTTGCAGAATTTGAATTCAGATCAAGAGCAACAATTCAGATCGACCATCGTTCAAAGCCGATGTAAGATTTCATATAATTTACCCCAGAGAAACAAATTTCCCTCGTTTTTGTGAAAAATTTGCCCAAATAACGGTAAATTGGTGAATTTTCCAATTCCATCCCCTAGATCAAGTCATAAGCTACAAAAAAGTACACTGGAATTTTTTCGTAGGACGCACCGTTCTCGAGATATAAGCTGGCAAAAGTTCCATGTGAACCACCAGAACCCCTGCTGAAATTTCTGGTGGCCTGGTGTCTCAGAAAAATTTTTGCTGCAAAAGTTGATTTTTTCCCGACATTAAAAATTCGTGAATATTGCCTTACCTTGCTCATATCTCAAAAACCGTGCGTCCTACAGCAAAGTGACGTACGGCGATTTTGTAGCTTATGACTAGCTTATGACTTGATCTAGAGGATGGATTTGGAGATCGGGCAAATTTACCATTGTAAGGGTATAATTTTTAAAGATTAAGGGACTTTTTGGTATAAAATAATTTTTATTATCGCCTTGCCTGTGGTTGAGCGTGATGAATACTTGCAGAATTTGAATTCAGATCAAGAGCAACAATTCAGATCGACCATCGTTCAAAGCCGATGTAAGATTTCATATAATTTACCCCAGAGAAACAAATTTCCCTCGTTTTTGTGAAAAATTTGCCCAAATAACAGTAAATTGGTGAATTTTCCAATTCCATCCCCTAGATCAAGTCATAAGCTTCAAAAAAGTATATATGAATTTTTTCGTAGGACGCACCGTTCTCGAGATATAAGCTGGCAAAAGTTCCATGTGAACCACCAGAACCCCTGCTGAAATTTCTGGTGGCCTGGTGTCTCAGAAAAATTTTTGCTGCAAAAGTTGATTTTTTCCCGACATTAAAAATTTGTGAATATTGCCTTACCTTGCTCATATCTCAAAAACCGTGCGTCCTACGGCAAAGTGACGTATGACGATTTTGTAGCCTATGACTCGATCTAGAGGATGGATTTGGAGATCGGGCAAATTTACCATTGTAAGGGTATAATTTTTAAAGATTAAGGGACTTTTTGGTATAAAATAATTTTTATTATCGCCTTGCCTGTGGTTGAGCGTGATGAATACTTGCAGAATTTGAATTCAGATCAAGAGCAACAATTCAGATCGACCATCGTTCAAAGCCGATGTAAGATTTCATATAATTTACCCCAGAGAAACAACTTTCCCTCGTTTTTGTGAAAAATTTGCCCAAATAACGGTAAATTGGTGAATTTTCCAATTCCATCCCCTAGATCAAGTCATAAGCTACAAAAAAGTATACAGGAATTTTTTCGTAGGACGCACCGTTCTCGAGATATAAGCTGGCAAAAGTTCCATGTGAACCTCCAGAACCCCTGCTGAAATTTCTGGTGGCCTGGTGTTTCAGAAAAATTTTTGCTGCAAAAGTTGATTTTTTCCCGACATTAAAAATTCGTGAATATTGCCTTACCTTGCTCATATCTCAAAAACCGTGCGTCCTACAGCAAAGTGACGTATGGCGATTTTGTAGCTTATGACTTGGTCTAGAGGATGGATTTAGAGATCGGGCAAATTTACCATTGTAAGGGTATAATTTTTAAAGAGGAAGGGACTTTTTGGTATAAAATAATTTTTATTATCGCCTTGCC
This sequence comes from Eristalis intricaria, assembly GCA_964034865.1. Taxonomy (NCBI): domain Eukaryota; kingdom Metazoa; phylum Arthropoda; class Insecta; order Diptera; family Syrphidae; genus Eristalis; species Eristalis intricaria. Next base: position 80,871,086 of record OZ035873.1, on the reverse strand, counting down.
TGTGGTTGAGCGTGATGAATACTTGCAGAATTTGAATTCAGATCAAGAGCAACAATTCAGATCGACCATCGTTCAAAGCCGATGTAAGATTTCATATAATTTACCCCAGAGAAACAAATTTCCCTCGTTTTTGTGAAAAATTTGCCCAAATAACGGTAAATTGGTGAATTTTCCAATTCCATCCCCTAGATCAAGTCATAAGCTTCAAAAAAGTATATATGAATTTTTTCGTAGGACGCACCGTTCTCGAGATATAAGCTGGCAAAAGTTCCATGTGAACCACCAGAACCCCTGCTGAAATTTCTGGTGGCCTGGTGTCTCAGAAAAATTTTTGCTGCAAAAGTTGATTTTTTCCCGACATTAAAAATTCGTGAATATTGCCTTACCTTGCTCATATCTCAAAACCGTGCGTCCTACGGCAAAGTGACGTATGACGATTTTGTAGCCTATGACTCGATCTAGAGGATGGATTTGGAGATCGGGCAAATTTACCATTGTAAGGGTATAATTTTTAAAGATTAAGGGACTTTTTGGTATAAAATAATTTTTATTATCGCCTTGCCTGTGGTTGAGCGTGATGAATACTTGCAGAATTTGAATTCAGATCAAGAGCAACAATTCAGATCGACCATCGTTCAAAGCCGATGTAAGATTTCATATAATTTACCCCAGAGAAATAACTTTCCCTCGTTTTTGTGAAAAATTTGCCCAAATAACGGTAAATTGGTGAATTTTCCAATTCCATCCCCTAGATCAAGTCATAAGCTACAAAAAAGTATACAGGAATTTTTTCGTAGGACGCACCGTTCTCGAGATATAAGCTGGCAAAAGTTCCATGTGAACCTCCAGAACCCTGCTGAAATTTCTGGTGGCCTGGTGTTTCAGAAAAATTTTGCTGCAAAAGTTGATTTTTTCCCGACATTAAAAATTCGTGAATATTGCCTTACCTTGCTCATATCTCAAAAACCGTGCGTCCTACAGCAAAGTGACGTATGGCGATTTTGTAGCTTATGACTTGGTCTAGAGGATGGATTTAGAGATCGGGCAAATTTACCATTGTAAGGGTATAATTTTTAAAGAGGAAGGGACTTTTTGGTATAAAATAATTTTTATTATCGCCTTGCCTGTGGTTGAGCGTGATGAATACTTGCAGAATTTGAATTCAGATCAAGAGCAACAATTCAGATCGACCATCGTTCAAAGCCGATGTAAGATTTCATATAATTTACCCCAGAGAAACAAATTTCCCTCGTTTTTGTGAAAAATTTGCCCAAATAACGGTAAATTGGTGAATTTTCCAATTCCATCCCCTAGATCAAGTCATAAGCTACAAAAAAGTATACTGGAATTTTTTCGTAGGACGCACCGTTCTCGAGATATAAGCTGGCAAAAGTTCCATGTGAACCACCAGAACCCCTGCTGAAATTTCTGGTGGCCTGGTGTCTCAGAAAAATTTTTGCTGCAAAAGTTGATTTTTTCCCGACATTAAAAATTCGTGAATATTGCCTTACCTTGCTCATATCTCAAAAACCGTGCGTCCTACAGCAAAGTGACGTACGGCGATTTTGTAGCTTATGACTAGCTTATGACTTGATCTAGAGGATGGATTTGGAGATCGGGCAAATTTACCATTGTAAGGGTATAATTTTTAAAAAGGAAGGGACTTTTTGGTATAAAATAATTTTTATTATCGCCTTGCCTGTGGTTGAGCGTGATGAATACTTGCAGAATTTGAATTCAGATCAAGAGCAACAATTCAGATCGACCATCGTTCAAAGCCGATGTAAGATTTCATATAATTTACCCCAGAGAAACAAATTTCCCTCGTTTTCGTGAAAAATTTGCCCAAATAACGGTAAATTGGTGAATTTTCCAATTCCATCCCCTAGATCAAGTCATAAGCTACAAAAAAGTACACTGGAATTTTTTCGTAGGACGCACCGTTCTCGAGATATAAGCTGGCAAAAGTTCCATGTGAACCACCAGAACCCCTGCTGAAATTTCTGGTGGCCTGGTGTCTCAGAAAAATTTTTGCTGCAAAAGTTGATTTTTTCCCGACATTAAAAATTCGTGAATATTGCCTTACCTTGCTCATATCTCAAAAACCGTGCGTCCTACAGCAAAGTGACGTACGGCGATTTTGTAGCTTATGACTAGCTTATGACTTGATCTAGAGGATGGATTTGGAGATCGGGCAAATTTACCATTGTAAGGGTATAATTTTTAAAGAGGAAGGGACTTTTTGGTATAAAATAATTTTTATTATCGCCTTGCCGGTGGTTGAGCGTGATGAATACTTGCAGAATTTGAATTCAGATCAAGAGCAACAATTCAGATCGACCATCGTTCAAAGCCGATGTAAGATTTCATATAATTTACCCCAGAGAAACAAATTTCCCTCGTTTTTGTGAAAAATTTGCCCAAATAACAGTAAATTGGTGAATTTTCCAATTCCATCCCCTAGATCAAGTCATAAGCTTCAAAAAAGTATATATGAATTTTTTCGTAGGACGCACCGTTCTCGAGATATAAGCTGGCAAAAGTTCCATGTGAACCACCAGAACCCCTGCTGAAATTTCTGGTGGCCTGGTGTCTCAGAAAAATTTTTGCTGCAAAAGTTGATTTTTTCCCGACATTAAAAATTCGTGAATATTGCCTTACCTTGCTCATATCTCAAAAACCGTGCCTCCTACAGCAAAGTGACGTATGGCGATTTTGTAGCTTATGACTTGGTCTAGAGGATGGATTTGGAGATCGGACAAATTTACCGTAATAAGAGTATAATTTTTAAAGAGGAAGGGACTTTTTGGTATAAAATAATTTTTATTATCCCTTGCCGGTGATTGAGCGTGATGAATACTTGCAGAATTTGAATTCAGATCAAGAGCAACAATTCAGATCGACCATCGTTCAAAGCCGATGTAAGATTTCATATAATTTACCCCAGATAAACAAATTTCTCTGGTTCTTGTGAAAAATTTGCCCAAATAACGGTAAATTGGTGAATTTTCCAATTCCATCCCCTAGATCAAGTCATAAGCTTCAAAAAAGTATATATGAATTTTTTCGTAGGACGCACCGTTCTCGAGATATAAGCTGGCAAAAGTTCCATGTGAACCACCAGAACCCCTGCTGAAATTTCTGGTGGCCTGGTGTCTCAGAAAAATTTTTGCTGCAAAAGTTGATTTTTTCCCGACATTAAAAATTCGTGAATATTGCCTTACCTTGCTCATATCTCAAAAACCGTGCGTCCTACGGCAAAGTGACGTATGACGATTTTGTAGCCTATGACTCGATCTAGAGGATGGATTTGGAGATCGGGCAAATTTACCATTGTAAGGGTATAATTTTTAAAGAGGAAGGGACTTTTTGGTATAAAATAATTTTTATTATCGCCTTGCCTGTGGTTGAGCGTGATGAATACTTGCAGAATTTGAATTCAGATCAAGAGCAACAATTCAGATCGACCATCGTTCAAAGCCGATGTAAGATTTCATATAATTTTTATGACTTGATCTAGAGGATGGATTTGGAGATCGGGCAAATTTACCATTGTAAGGGTATAATTTTTAAAGAGGAAGGGACTTTTTGGTATAAAATAATTTTTATTATCGCCTTGCCGGTGGTTGAGCGTGATGAATACTTGCAGAATTTGAATTCAGATCAAGAGCAACAATTCAGATCGACCATCGTTCGAAGCCGATGTAAGATTTCATATAATTTACCCCAGAGAAACAAATTTCCCTCGTTTTTGTGAAAAATTTGCCCAAATAACGGTAAATTGGTGAATTTTCCAATTCCATCCCCTAGATCAAGTCATAAGCTACAAAAAAGTATACAGGAATTTTTTCGTAGGACGCACCGTTCTCGAGATATAAGCTGGCAAAAGTTCCATGTGAACCACCAGAACCCCTGCTGAAATTTCTGGTGGCCTGGTGTCTCAGAAAAATTTTTGCTGCAAAAGTTGATTTTTTCCCGACATTAAAAATTCGTGAATATTGCCTTACCTTGCTCATATCTCAAAAACCGTGCGTCCTACAGCAAAGTGACGTATGACGATTTTGTAGCCTATGACTCGATCTAGAGGATGGATTTGGAGATCGGGCAAATTTACCATTGTAAGGGTATAATTTTTAAAGAGGAAGGGACTTTTTGGTATAAGATAATTTTCATTATCGCCTTGCCTGTGGTTGAGCGTGATGAATACTTGCAGAATTTGAATTCAGATCAAGAGCAACAATTCAGATCTACCATCGTTCAAAGCCGATGTAAGATTTCATATAATTTACCCCAGACAAACATTGTCCCTCGTTTTTGTGAAAAATTTGCCCAAATAACGGTAAATTGGTGAATTTTCTAATTCCATCCCCTAGATCAAGTCATAAGCTACAAAAAAGTATACTGGAATTTTTTCGTAGGACGCACCGTTCTCGAGATATAAGCTGGCAAAAGTTCCATGTGAACCACCAGAACCCCTGCTGAAATTTCTGGTGGCCTGGTGTCTCAGAAAATTTTCAGCTGCAAAAGTTGATTTTTTCCCGACATTAAAAATTCGTGAATATTGCCTTACCTTGCTCATATCTCAAAAACCGTGCGTCCTACAGCAAAGTGACGTATGACGATTTTGTAGCCTATGACTTGATCTAGAGGATGGATTTGGAGATCGGGCAAATTTACCATTGTAAGGGTATAATTTTTAAAGAGGAAGGGACTTGTTGGTATAATATAATTTTTATTATCGCCTTGCCGGTGGTTGAGCGTGATGAATACTTGCAGAATTTGAATTCAGATCAAGAGCAACAATTCAGATCGACCATCGTTCAAAGCCGATGTAAGATTTCATATAATTTACCCCAGAGAAACAAATTTCCCTCGTTTTTGTGAAAAATTTGCCCAATTAACGGTAAATTGGTGAATTTTCCAAATCCATCTCCTAGATCAAGTCACAAGCCACAACAAAGTATACTGGAATTTTTTCGTAGGACGCACCGTTCTCGAGATATAAGCTGGCAAAAGTTCCATGTGAACCACCAGAACCCCTGCTGAAATTTCTGGTGGCCTGGTGTCTCAGAAAAATTTTTGCTGCAAAAGTTGATTTTTTCCCGACATTAAAAATTCGTGAATATTGCCTTACCTTGCTCATATCTCAGAAACCGTGCGTCCTACAGCAAAGTGACGTATGACGATTTTGTAGCCTATGACTTGATCTAGAGGATGGATTTGGAGATCGGGCAAATTTACCATTGTAAGGGTATAATTTTTAAAGAGGAAGGGACTTTTTGGTATAAAATAATTTTTATTATCGCCTTGCCTGTGGTTGAGCGTGATGAATACTTGCAGAATTTGAATTCAGATCAAGAGCAACAATTCAGATCGACCATCGTTCAAAGCCGATGTAAGATTTCATATAATTTACCCCAGAGAAACAAATTTCCCTCGTTTTTGTGAAAAATTTGCCCAAATAACGGTAAATTGGTGAATTTTCCAATTCCATCCCCTAGATCAAGTCATAAGCTACAAAAAAGTATACAGGAATTTTTTCGTAGGACGCACCGTTCTCGAGATATAAGCTGGCAAAAGTTCCATGTGAACCACCAGAACCCCTGCTGAAATTTCTGGTGGCCTGGTGTTTCAGAAAAATTTTTGCTGCAAAAGTTGATTTTTTCCCGACATTAAAAATTCGTGAATATTGCCTTACCTTGCTCATATCTCAAAAACCGTGCGTCCTACAGCAAAGTGACGTATGACGATTTTGTAGCCTATGACTCGAACTAGAGGATGGATTTAGAGATCGGGCAAATTTACCGTTGTAAGGGTATAATTTTTAAAGAGGAAGGGATCGCCTTGCCGGTGGTTGAGCGTGATGAATACTTGCAGAATTTGAATTCAGATCAAGAGCAACAATTCAGATCGACCATCCTTCAAAGCCGATGTAAAATTTCATATAATTTACCCCAGATAAACAAATTTCTCTGGTTCTTGTGAAAATTTTGCCCAAATAACGGTAAATGGGTGAATTTTCTAATTCCATCCCCTAGATCAAGTCATAAGCTACAAAAAAGTATGCAGGAATTTTTTCGTAGGACGCACCGTTCTCGAGATATAAGCTGGCAAAAGTTCCATGTGAACCACCAGAACCCCTGCTGAAATTTCTGGTGGCCTGGTGTCTCAGAAAAATTTTTGCTGCAAAAGTTGATTTTTTCCCGACATTAAAAATTCGTGAATATTGCCTTACCTTGCTCATATCTCAGAAACCGTGCGTCCTACAGCAAAGTGACGTATGACGATTTTGTAGCCTATGACTTGATCTAGAGGATGGATTTGGAGATCGGGCAAATTTACCATTGTAAGGGTATAATTTTTAAAGAGGAAGGGACTTTTTGGTATAAAATAATTTTTATTATCGCCTTGCCTGTGATTGAGCGTGATGAATACTTGCAGAATTTGAATTCAGATCAAGAGCAACAATTCAGATCGACCATCGTTCAAAGCCGATGTAAGATTTCATATAATTTACCCCAGAGAAACAAATTTCCCTCGTTTTTGTGAAAAATTTGCCCAAGTAACGGTAAATTGGTGAATTTTCCAATTCCATCCCCTAGATCAAGTCATAAGCTTCAAAAAAGTATATATGAATTTTTTCGTAGAACGCACCGTTCTCGAGATATAAGCTGGCAAAAGTTCCATGTGAATCACCACATATAATTTACCCCAGAGAAACAAATTTCCCTCGTTTTTGTGAAAAATTTGCCCAAGTAAGGGTAAATTGGTGAATTTTCCAATTCCATCCCCTAGATCAAGTGATAAGCTTCAAAAAAGTATATATGAATTTTTTCGTAGGACGCACCGTTCTCGAGATATAAGCTGGCAAAAGTTCCATGTGAACCACCAGAACCCCTGCTGAAATTTCTGGTGGCCTGGTGTCTCAGAAAAATTTTTGCTGCAAAAGTTGATTTTTTCCCGACATTAAAAATTCGTGAATATTGCCTTACCTTGCTCATATCTCAAAAACCGTGCCTCCTACAGCAAAGTGACGTATGGCGATTTTGTAGCTTATGACTTGGTCTAGAGGATGGATTTGGAGATCGGACAAATTTACCATTGTAAGGGTATAATTTTTAAAGAGGAAGGGACTTTTTGGTATAAAATAATTTTTATTATCGCCTTGCCTGTGGTTGAGCGTGATGAATACTTGCAGAATTTGAATTCAGATCAAGAGCAACAATTCAGATCGACCATCGTTCAAAGCCGATGTAAGATTTCATATAATTTTTATGACTTGATCTAGAGGATGGATTTGGAGATCGGGCAAATTTACCATTGTAAGGGTATAATTTTTAAAGAGGAAGGGACTTTTTGGTATAAAATAATTTTTATTATCGCCTTGCCGGTGGTTGAGCGTGATGAATACTTGCAGAATTTGAATTCAGATCAAGAGCAACAATTCAGATCGACCATCGTTCGAAGCCGATGTAAGATTTCATATAATTTACCCCAGAGAAACAAATTTCCCTCGTTTTTGTGAAAAATTTGCCCAAATAACGGTAAATTGGTGAATTTTCCAATTCCATCCCCTAGATCAAGTCATAAGCTACAAAAAAGTATACAGGAATTTTTTCGTAGGACGCACCGTTCTCGAGATATAAGCTGGCAAAAGTTCCATGTGAACCACCAGAACCCCTGCTGAAATTTCTGGTGGCCTGGTGTCTCAGAAAAATTTTTGCTGCAAAAGTTGATTTTTTCCCGACATTAAAAATTCGTGAATATTGCCTTACCTTGCTCATATCTCAAAAACCGTGCGTCCTACAGCAAAGTGACGTATGACGATTTTGTAGCCTATGACTCGATCTAGAGGATGGATTTGGAGATCGGGCAAATTTACCATTGTAAGGGTATAATTTTTAAAGAGGAAGGGACTTTTTGGTATAAGATAATTTTCATTATCGCCTTGCCTGTGGTTGAGCGTGATGAATACTTGCAGAATTTGAATTCAGATCAAGAGCAACAATTCAGATCGACCATCGTTCAAAGCCGATGTAAGATTTCATATAATTTACCCCAGACAAACATTGTCCCTCGTTTTTGTGAAAAATTTGCCCAAATAACGGTAAATTGGTGAATTTTCTAATTCCATCCCCTAGATCAAGTCATAAGCTACAAAAAAGTATACTGGAATTTTTTCGTAGGACGCACCGTTCTCGAGATATAAGCTGGCAAAAGTTCCATGTGAACCACCAGAACCCCTGCTGAAATTTCTGGTGGCCTGGTGTCTCAGAAAATTTTCAGCTGCAAAAGTTGATTTTTTCCCGACATTAAAAATTCGTGAATATTGCCTTACCTTGCTCATATCTCAAAAACCGTGCGTCCTACAGCAAAGTGACGTATGACGATTTTGTAGCCTATGACTCGATCTAGAGGATGGATTTGGAGATCGGGCAAATTTACCATTGTAAGGGTATAATTTTTAAAGAGGAAGGGACTTTTTGGTATAAGATAATTTTCATTATCGCCTTGCCTGTGGTTGAGCGTGATGAATACTTGCAGAATTTGAATTCAGATCAAGAGCAACAATTCAGATCGACCATCGTTCAAAGCCGATGTAAGATTTCATATAATTTTTATGACTTGATCTAGAGGATGGATTTGGAGATCGGGCAAATTTACCATTGTAAGGGTATAATTTTTAAAGAGGAAGGGACTTTTTGGTATAAAATAATTTTTATTATCGCCTTGCCGGTGGTTGAGCGTGATGAATACTTGCAGAATTTGAATTCAGATCAAGAGCAACAATTCAGATCGACCATCGTTCGAAGCCGATGTAAGATTTCATATAATTTACCCCAGAGAAACAAATTTCCCTCGTTTTTGTGAAAAATTTGCCCAAATAACGGTAAATTGGTGAATTTTCCAATTCCATCCCCTAGATCAAGTCATAAGCTACAAAAAAGTATACAGGAATTTTTTCGTAGGACGCACCGTTCTCGAGATATAAGCTGGCAAAAGTTCCATGTGAACCACCAGAACCCCTGCTGAAATTTCTGGTGGCCTGGTGTCTCAGAAAAATTTTTGCTGCAAAAGTTGATTTTTTCCCGACATTAAAAATTCGTGAATATTGCCTTACCTTGCTCATATCTCAAAAACCGTGCGTCCTACAGCAAAGTGACGTATGACGATTTTGTAGCCTATGACTCGATCTAGAGGATGGATTTGGAGATCGGGCAAATTTACCATTGTAAGGGTATAATTTTTAAAGAGGAAGGGACTTTTTGGTATAAGATAATTTTCATTATCGCCTTGCCTGTGGTTGAGCGTGATGAATACTTGCAGAATTTGAATTCAGATCAAGAGCAACAATTCAGATCGACCATCGTTCAAAGCCGATGTAAGATTTCATATAATTTACCCCAGACAAACATTGTCCCTCGTTTTTGTGAAAAATTTGCCCAAATAACGGTAAATTGGTGAATTTTCTAATTCCATCCCCTAGATCAAGTCATAAGCTACAAAAAAGTATACTGGAATTTTTTCGTAGGACGCACCGTTCTCGAGATATAAGCTGGCAAAAGTTCCATGTGAACCACCAGAACCCCTGCTGAAATTTCTGGTGGCCTGGTGTCTCAGAAAATTTTCAGCTGCAAAAGTTGATTTTTTCCCGACATTAAAAATTCGTGAATATTGCCTTACCTTGCTCATATCTCAAAAACCGTGCGTCCTACAGCAAAGTGACGTATGACGATTTTGTAGCCTATGACTTGATCTAGAGGATGGATTTGGAGATCGGGCAAATTTACCATTGTAAGGGTATAATTTTTAAAGAGGAAGGGACTTGTTGGTATAATATAATTTTTATTATCGCCTTGCCGGTGGTTGAGCGTGATGAATACTTGCAGAATTTGAATTCAGATCAAGAGCAACAATTCAGATCGACCATCGTTCAAAGCCGATGTAAGATTTCATATAATTTACCCCAGAGAAACAAATTTCCCTCGTTTTTGTGAAAAATTTGCCCAATTAACGGTAAATTGGTGAATTTTCCAAATCCATCTCCTAGATCAAGTCACAAGCCACAACAAAGTATACTGGAATTTTTTCGTAGGACGCACCGTTCTCGAGATATAAGCTGGCAAAAGTTCCATGTGAACCACCAGAACCCCTGCTGAAATTTCTGGTGGCCTGGTGTCTCAGAAAAATTTTTGCTGCAAAAGTTGATTTTTTCCCGACATTAAAAATTCGTGAATATTGCCTTACCTTGCTCATATCTCAGAAACCGTGCGTCCTACAGCAAAGTGACGTATGACGATTTTGTAGCCTATGACTTGATCTAGAGGATGGATTTGGAGATCGGGCAAATTTACCATTGTAAGGGTATAATTTTTAAAGAGGAAGGGACTTTTTGGTATAAAATAATTTTTATTATCGCCTTGCCTGTGGTTGAGCGTGATGAATACTTGCAGAATTTGAATTCAGATCAAGAGCAACAATTCAGATCGACCATCGTTCAAAGCCGATGTAAGATTTCATATAATTTACCCCAGAGAAACAAATTTCCCTCGTTTTTGTGAAAAATTTGCCCAAATAACGGTAAATTGGTGAATTTTCCAATTCCATCCCCTAGATCAAGTCATAAGCTACAAAAAAGTATACAGGAATTTTTTCGTAGGACGCACCGTTCTCGAGATATAAGCTGGCAAAAGTTCCATGTGAACCACCAGAACCCCTGCTGAAATTTCTGGTGGCCTGGTGTTTCAGAAAAATTTTTGCTGCAAAAGTTGATTTTTTCCCGACATTAAAAATTCGTGAATATTGCCTTACCTTGCTCATATCTCAAAAACCGTGCGTCCTACAGCAAAGTGACGTATGACGATTTTGTAGCCTATGACTCGAACTAGAGGATGGATTTAGAGATCGGGCAAATTTACCGTTGTAAGGGTATAATTTTTAAAGAGGAAGGGATCGCCTTGCCGGTGGTTGAGCGTGATGAATACTTGCAGAATTTGAATTCAGATCAAGAGCAACAATTCAGATCGACCATCCTTCAAAGCCGATGTAAAATTTCATATAATTTACCCCAGATAAACAAATTTCTCTGGTTCTTGTGAAAATTTTGCCCAAATAACGGTAAATGGGTGAATTTTCTAATTCCATCCCCTAGATCAAGTCATAAGCTACAAAAAAGTATGCAGGAATTTTTTCGTAGGACGCACCGTTCTCGAGATATAAGCTGGCAAAAGTTCCATGTGAACCACCAGAACCCCTGCTGAAATTTCTGGTGGCCTGGTGTCTCAGAAAAATTTTTGCTGCAAAAGTTGATTTTTTCCCGACATTAAAAATTCGTGAATATTGCCTTACCTTGCTCATATCTCAGAAACCGTGCGTCCTACAGCAAAGTGACGTATGACGATTTTGTAGCCTATGACTTGATCTAGAGGATGGATTTGGAGATCGGGCAAATTTACCATTGTAAGGGTATAATTTTTAAAGAGGAAGGGACTTTTTGGTATAAAATAATTTTTATTATCGCCTTGCCGGTGATTGAGCGTGATGAATACTTGCAGAATTTGAATTCAGATCAAGAGCAACAATTCAGATCGACCATCGTTCAAAGCCGATGTAAGATTTCATATAATTTACCCCAGAGAAACAAATTTCCCTCGTTTTTGTGAAAAATTTGCCCAAGTAACGGTAAATTGGTGAATTTTCCAATTCCATCCCCTAGATCAAGTCATAAGCTACAAAAAAGTATACTGCAATTTTTTCGTAGAACGCACCGTTCTCGAGATATAAGCTGGCAAAAGTTCCATGTGAATCACCACATATAATTTACCCCAGAGAAACAAATTTCCCTCGTTTTTGTGAAAAATTTGCCCAAGTAAGGGTAAATTGGTGAATTTTCCAATTCCATCCCCTAGATCAAGTGATAAGCTTCAAAAAAGTATATATGAATTTTTTCGTAGGACGCACCGTTCTCGAGATATAAGCTGGCAAAAGTTCCATGTGAACCACCAGAACCCCTGCTGAAATTTCTGGTGGCCTGGTGTCTCAGAAAAATTTTTGCTGCAAAAGTTGATTTTTTCCCGACATTAAAAATTCGTGAATATTGCCTTACCTTGCTCATATCTCAAAAACCGTGCCTCCTACAGCAAAGTGACGTATGGCGATTTTGTAGCTTATGACTTGGTCTAGAGGATGGATTTGGAGATCGGACAAATTTACCATTGTAAGGGTATAATTTTTAAAGAGGAAGGGACTTTTTGGTATAAAATAATTTTTATTATCGCCTTGCCTGTGGTTGAGCGTGATGAATACTTGCAGAATTTGAATTCAGATCAAGAGCAACAATTCAGATCGACCATCGTTCAAAGCCGATGTAAGATTTCATATAATTTTTATGACTTGATCTAGAGGATGGATTTGGAGATCGGGCAAATTTACCATTGTAAGGGTATAATTTTTAAAGAGGAAGGGACTTTTTGGTATAAAATAATTTTTATTATCGCCTTGCCGGTGGTTGAGCGTGATGAATACTTGCAGAATTTGAATTCAGATCAAGAGCAACAATTCAGATCGACCATCGTTCGAAGCCGATGTAAGATTTCATATAATTTACCCCAGAGAAACAAATTTCCCTCGTTTTTGTGAAAAATTTGCCCAAATAACGGTAAATTGGTGAATTTTCCAATTCCATCCCCTAGATCAAGTCATAAGCTACAAAAAAGTATACAGGAATTTTTTCGTAGGACGCACCGTTCTCGAGATATAAGCTGGCAAAAGTTCCATGTGAACCACCAGAACCCCTGCTGAAATTTCTGGTGGCCTGGTGTCTCAGAAAAATTTTTGCTGCAAAAGTTGATTTTTTCCCGACATTAAAAATTCGTGAATATTGCCTTACCTTGCTCATATCTCAAAAACCGTGCGTCCTACAGCAAAGTGACGTATGACGATTTTGTAGCCTATGACTCGATCTAGAGGATGGATTTGGAGATCGGGCAAATTTACCATTGTAAGGGTATAATTTTTAAAGAGGAAGGGACTTTTTGGTATAAGATAATTTTCATTATCGCCTTGCCTGTGGTTGAGCGTGATGAATACTTGCAGAATTTGAATTCAGATCAAGAGCAACAATTCAGATCGACCATCGTTCAAAGCCGATGTAAGATTTCATATAATTTACCCCAGACAAACATTGTCCCTCGTTTTTGTGAAAAATTTGCCCAAATAACGGTAAATTGGTGAATTTTCTAATTCCATCCCCTAGATCAAGTCATAAGCTACAAAAAAGTATACTGGAATTTTTTCGTAGGACGCACCGTTCTCGAGATATAAGCTGGCAAAAGTTCCATGTGAACCACCAGAACCCCTGCTGAAATTTCTGGTGGCCTGGTGTCTCAGAAAATTTTCAGCTGCAAAAGTTGATTTTTTCCCGACATTAAAAATTCGTGAATATTGCCTTACCTTGCTCATATCTCAAAAACCGTGCGTCCTACAGCAAAGTGACGTATGACGATTTTGTAGCCTATGACTTGATCTAGAGGATGGATTTGGAGATCGGGCAAATTTACCATTGTAAGGGTATAATTTTTAAAGAGGAAGGGACTTGTTGGTATAATATAATTTTTATTATCGCCTTGCCGGTGGTTGAGCGTGATGAATACTTGCAGAATTTGAATTCAGATCAAGAGCAACAATTCAGATCGACCATCGTTCAAAGCCGATGTAAGATTTCATATAATTTACCCCAGAGAAACAAATTTCCCTCGTTTTTGTGAAAAATTTGCCCAATTAACGGTAAATTGGTGAATTTTCCAAATCCATCTCCTAGATCAAGTCACAAGCCACAACAAAGTATACTGGAATTTTTTCGTAGGACGCACCGTTCTCGAGATATAAGCTGGCAAAAGTTCCATGTGAACCACCAGAACCCCTGCTGAAATTTCTGGTGGCCTGGTGTCTCAGAAAAATTTTTGCTGCAAAAGTTGATTTTTTCCCGACATTAAAAATTCGTGAATATTGCCTTACCTTGCTCATATCTCAGAAACCGTGCGTCCTACAGCAAAGTGACGTATGACGATTTTGTAGCCTATGACTTGATCTAGAGGATGGATTTGGAGATCGGGCAAATTTACCATTGTAAGGGTATAATTTTTAAAGAGGAAGGGACTTTTTGGTATAAAATAATTTTTATTATCGCCTTGCCTGTGGTTGAGCGTGATGAATACTTGCAGAATTTGAATTCAGATCAAGAGCAACAATTCAGATCGACCATCGTTCAAAGCCGATGTAAGATTTCATATAATTTACCCCAGAGAAACAAATTTCCCTCGTTTTTGTGAAAAATTTGCCCAAATAACGGTAAATTGGTGAATTTTCCAATTCCATCCCCTAGATCAAGTCATAAGCTACAAAAAAGTATACAGGAATTTTTTCGTAGGACGCACCGTTCTCGAGATATAAGCTGGCAAAAGTTCCATGTGAACCACCAGAACCCCTGCTGAAATTTCTGGTGGCCTGGTGTTTCAGAAAAATTTTTGCTGCAAAAGTTGATTTTTTCCCGACATTAAAAATTCGTGAATATTGCCTTACCTTGCTCATATCTCAAAAACCGTGCGTCCTACAGCAAAGTGACGTATGACGATTTTGTAGCCTATGACTCGAACTAGAGGATGGATTTAGAGATCGGGCAAATTTACCGTTGTAAGGGTATAATTTTTAAAGAGGAAGGGATCGCCTTGCCGGTGGTTGAGCGTGATGAATACTTGCAGAATTTGAATTCAGATCAAGAGCAACAATTCAGATCGACCATCCTTCAAAGCCGATGTAAAATTTCATATAATTTACCCCAGATAAACAAATTTCTCTGGTTCTTGTGAAATTTTTGCCCAAATAACGGTAAATGGGTGAATTTTCTAATACCATCCCCTAGATCAAGTCATAAGCTACAAAAAAGTATGCAGGAATTTTTTCGTAGGACGCACCGTTCTCGAGATATAAGCTGGCAAAAGTTCCATGTGAACCACCAGAACCCCTGCTGAAATTTCTGGTGGCCTGGTGTCTCAGAAAAATTTTTGCTGCAAAAGTTGATTTTTTCCCGACATTAAAAATTCGTGAATATTGCCTTACCTTGCTCATATCTCAGAAACCGTGCGTCCTACAGCAAAGTGACGTATGACGATTTTGTAGCCTATGACTTGATCTAGAGGATGGATTTGGAGATCGGGCAAATTTACCATTGTAAGGGTATAATTTTTAAAGAGGAAGGGACTTTTTGGTATAAAATAATTTTTATTATCGCCTTGCCTGTGGTTGAGCGTGATGAATACTTGCAGAATTTGAATTCAGATCAAGAGCAACAATTCAGATCGACCATCGTTCAAAGCCGATGTAAGATTTCATATAATTTACCCCAGAGAAACAAATTTCCCTCGTTTTTGTGAAAAATTTGCCCAAATAACGGTAAATTGGTGAATTTTCCAATTCCATCCCCTAGATCAAGTCATAAGCTACAAAAAAGTATACAGGAATTTTTTCGTAGGACGCACCGTTCTCGAGATATAAGCTGGCAAAAGTTCCATGTGAACCACCAGAACCCCTGCTGAAATTTCTGGTGGCCTGGTGTTTCAGAAAAATTTTTGCTGCAAAAGTTGATTTTTTCCCGACATTAAAAATTCGTGAATATTGCCTTACCTTGCTCAGATCTCAAAAACCGTGCGTCCTACAGCAAAGTGACGTACGGCGATTTTGTAGCTTATGACTAGCTTATGACTTGATCTAGAGGATGGATTTGGAGATCGGGCAAATTTACCATTGTAAGGGTATAATTTTTAAAGAGGAAGGGACTTTTTGGTATAAAATAATTTTTATTATCGCCTTGCCGGTGGTTGAGCGTGATGAATACTTGCAGAATTTGAATTCAGATCAAGAGCAACAATTCAGATCGACCATCGTTCAAAGCCGATGTAAGATTTCATATAATTTACCCCAGAGAAACAAATTTCCCTCGTTTTTGTGAAAAATTTGCCCAATTAACGGTAAATTTGTGAATTTTCCAAATCCATCTCCTAGATCAAGTCACAAGCCACAAAAAAGTATACAGGAATTTTTTCGTAGGACGCACCGTTCTCGAGATATAAGCTGGCAAAAGTTCCATGTGAACCACCAGAACCCCTGCTGAAATTTCTGGTGGCCTGGTGTTTCAGAAAAATTTTTGCTGCAAAAGTTGATTTTTTCCCGACATTAAAAATTCGTGAATATTGCCTTACCTTGCTCATATCTCAAAAACCGTGCGTCCTACAGCAAAGTGACGTATGACGATTTTGTAGCCTATGACTCGAACTAGAGGATGGATTTGGAGATCGGGCAAATTTACCATTGTAAGGGTATAATTTTTAAAGAGGAAGGGACTTTTTGGTATAAAATAATTTTTATCATCGCCTTGCCGGTGGTTGAGCGTGATGAATACTTGCAGAATTTGAATTCAGATCAAGAGCAACAATTCAGATCGACCATCGTTCAAAGCCGATGTAAGATTTCATATAATTTACCCCAGAGAAACAAATTTCCCTCGTTTTTGTGAAAAATTTGCCCAATTAACGGTAAATTTGTGAATTTTCCAAATCCATCTCCTAGATCAAGTCACAAGCCACAAAAAAGTATACAGGAATTTTTTCGTAGGACGCACCGTTCTCGAGATATAAGCTGGCAAAAGTTCCATGTGAACCACCAGAACCCCTGCTGAAATTTCTGGTGGCCTGGTGTTTCAGAAAAATTTTTGCTGCAAAAGTTGATTTTTTCCCGACATTAAAAATTCGTGAATATTGCCTTACCTTGCTCATATCTCAAAAACCGTGCGTCCTACAGCAAAGTGACGTATGACGATTTTGTAGCCTATGACTCGAACTAGAGGATGGATTTGGAGATCGGGCAAATTTACCATTGTAAGGGTATAATTTTTAAAGAGGAAGGGACTTTTTGGTATAAAATAATTTTTATCATCGCCTTGCCGGTGGTTGAGCGTGATGAATACTTGCAGAATTTGAATTCAGATCAAGAGCAACAATTCAGATCGACCATCGTTCAAAGCCGATGTAAGATTTCATATAATTTACCCCAGATAAACAAATTTCTCTGGTTCTTGTGAAAAATTTGCCCAAATAACGGTAAATTGGTGAATTTTCCAATTCCATCCCCTAGATCAAGTCATAAGCTTCAAAAAAGTATATATGAATTTTTTCGTAGGACGCACCGTTCTCGAGATATAAGCTGGCAAAAGTTCCATGTGAACCACCAGAACCCCTGCTGAAATTTCTGGTGGCCTGGTGTCTCAGAAAAATTTTTGCTGCAAAAGTTGATTTTTTCCCGACATTAAAAATTCGTGAATATTGCCTTACCTTGCTCATATCTCAAAAACCGTGCGTCCTACAGCAAAGTGACGTATGACGATTTTGTAGCCTATGACTCGATCTAGAGGATGGATTTGGAGATCGGGCAAATTTACCATTGTAAGGGTATACTTTTTAAAGAGGAAGGGACTTTTTGGTATAAAATAATTTTTATTATCGCCTTGCCTGTGGTTGAGCGTGATGAATACTTGCAGAATTTGAATTCAGATCAAGAGCAACAATTCAGATCGACCATCGTTCAAAGCCGATGTAAGATTTCATATAATTTACCCCAGAGAAACAAATTTCCCTCGTTTTTGTGAAAAATTTGCCCAAATAACGGTAAATTGGTGAATTTTCCAATTCCATCCCCTAGATCAAGTCATAAGCTACAAAAAAGTATACAGGAATTTTTTCGTAGGACGCACCGTTCTCGAGATATAAGCTGGCAAAAGTTCCATGTGAACCACCAGAACCCCTGCTGAAATTTCTGGTGGCCTGGTGTTTCAGAAAAATTTTTGCTGCAAAAGTTGATTTTTTCCCGACATTAAAAATTCGTGAATATTGCCTTACCTTGCTCATATCTCAAAAACCGTGCGTCCTACAGCAAAGTGACGTATGGCGATTTTGTAGCTTATGACTTGGTCTAGAGGATGGATTTAGAGATCGGGCAAATTTACCATTGTAAGGGTATAATTTTTAAAGAGGAAGGGACTTTTTGGTATAAAATAATTTTTATTATCGCCTTGCCTGTGATTGAGCGTGATGAATACTTGCAGAATTTGAATTCAGATCAAGAGCAACAATTCAGATCGACCATCGTTCAAAGCCGATGTAAGATTTCATATAATTTACCCCAGAGAAACAAATTTCCCTCGTTTTTGTGAAAAATTTGCCCAAATAACGGTAAATTGGTGAATTTTCCAATTCCATCCCCTAGATCAAGTCATATGCTACAAAAAAGTATACTGGAATTTTTTCGTAGGACGCACCGTTCTCGAGATATAAGCTGGCAAAAGTTCCATGTGAACCACCAGAACCCCTGCTGAAATTTCTGGTGGCCTGGTGTCTCAGAAAAATTTTTGCTGCAAAAGTTGATTTTTTCCCGACATTAAAAATTCGTGAATATTGCCTTACCTTGCTCATATCTCAAAAACCGTGCGTCCTACAGCAAAGTGACGTATGGCGATTTTGTAGCTTATGACTTGGTCTAGAGGATGGATTTGGAGATCGGACAAATTTACCGTTATAAGAGTATAATTTTTAAGGAGGAAGGGACTTTTTGGTATAAAATAATTTTTATTATCGCCTTGCCGGTGGTTGAGCGTGATGAATACTTGCAGAATTTGAATTCAGATCAAGAGCAACAATTCAGATCGACCATCGTTCAAAGCCGATGTAAGATTTCATATAATTTACACCAGAGAAACAAATTTCCCTCGTTTTTGTGAAAAATTTGCCCAAATAACGGTAAATTGGTGAATTTTCCAATTCCATCCCCTAGATCAAGTCATAAGCTTCAAAAAAGTATATATGAATTTTTTCGTAGGACGCACCGTTCTCGAGATATAAGCTGGCAAAAGTTCCATGTGAACCACCAGAACCCCTGCTGAAATTTCTGGTGGCCTGGTGTCTCAGAAAAATTTTTGCTGCAAAAGTTGATTTTTTCCCGACATTAAAAATTCGTGAATATTGCCTTACCTTGCTCATATCTCAAAAACCGTGCGTCCTACAGCAAAGTGACGTATGACGATTTTGTAGCCTATGACTCGATCTAGAGGATGGATCTGGAGATCGGGCAAATTTACCATTGTAAGGGTATAATTTTTAAAGAGGAAGGGACTTTTTGGTATAAAATAATTTTTATTATCGCCTTGCCGGTGGTTGAGCGTGATGAATACTTGCAGAATTTGAATTCAGATCAAGAGCAACAATTCAGATCGACCATCGTTCAAAGCCGATGTAAGATTTCATATAATTTACACCAGAGAAACAAATTTCCCTCGTTTTTGTGAAAAATTTGCCCAAATAACGGTAAATTGGTGAATTTTCCAATTCCATCCCCTAGATCAAGTCATAAGCTTCAAAAAAGTATATATGAATTTTTTCGTAGGACGCACCGTTCTCGAGATATAAGCTGGCAAAAGTTCCATGTGAACCACCAGAACCCCTGCTGAAATTTCTGGTGGCCTGGTGTCTCAGAAAAATTTTTGCTGCAAAAGTTGATTTTTTCCCGACATTAAAAATTCGTGAATATTGCCTTACCTTGCTCATATCTCAAAAACCGTGCGTCCTACAGCAAAGTGACGTATGGCGATTTTGTAGCTTATGACTTGGTCTAGAGGATGGATTTGGAGATCGGACAAATTTACCGTTATAAGAGTATAATTTTTAAAGAGGAAGGGACTTTTTGGTATAAAATAATTTTTATTATCCCTTGCCGGTGATTGAGCGTGATGAATACTTGCAGAATTTGAATTCAGATCAAGAGCAACAATTCAGATCGACCATCGTTCAAAGCCGATGTAAGATTTCATATAATTTACCCCAGATAAACAAATATCTCTGGTTCTTGTGAAAAATTTGCCCAAGTAAGGGTAAATTGGTGAATTTTCCAATTCCATCCCCTAGATCAAGTGATAAGCTTCAAAAAAGTATATATGAATTTTTTCGTAGGACGCACCGTTCTCGAGATATAAGCTGGCAAAAGTTCCATGTGAACCACCAGAACCCCTGCTGAAATTTCTGGTGGCCTGGTGTCTCAGAAAAATTTTTGCTGCAAAAGTTGATTTTTTCCCGACATTAAAAATTCGTGAATATTGCCTTACCTTGCTCATATCTCAAAAACCGTGCGTCCTACAGCAAAGTGACGTATGGCGATTTTGTAGCTTATGACTTGGTCTAGAGGATGGATTTGGAGATCGGACAAATTTACCGTTAAAAGAGTATAATTTTTAAAGAGGAAGGGACTTTTTGGTATAAAATAATTTTTATTATCCCTTGCCGGTGATTGAGCGTGATGAATACTTGCAGAATTTGAATTCAGATCAAGAGCAATAATTCAGATCGACCATCGTTCAAAGCCGATGTAAGATTTCATATAATTTACCCCAGATAAACAAATTTCTCTGGTTCTTGTGAAAAATTTGCCCAAATAACGGTAAATTGGTGAATTTTCCAATTCCATCCCCTAGATCAAGTCATAAGCTTCAAAAAAGTATATATGAATTTTTTCGTAGGACGCACCGTTCTCGAGATATAAGCTGGCAAAAGTTCCATGTGAACCACCAGAACCCCTGCTGAAATTTCTGGTGGCCTGGTGTCTCAGAAAAATTTTTGCTGCAAAAGTTGATTTTTTCCCGACATTAAAAATTCGTGAATATTGCCTTACCTTGCTCATATCTCAAAAACCGTGCGTCCTACAGCAAAGTGACGTATGACGATTTTGTAGCCTATGACTCGATCTAGAGGATGGATTTGGAGATCGGGCAAATTTACCATTGTAAGGGTATAATTTTTAAAGAGGAAGGGACTTTTTGGTATAAAATAATTTTTATTATCGCCTTGCCTGTGGTTGAGCGTGATGAATACTTGCAGAATTTGAATTCAGATCAAGAGCAACAATTCAGATCGACCATCGTTCAAAGCCGATGTAAGATTTCATATAATTTACCCCAGAGAAACAAATTTCCCTCGTTTTTGTGAAAAATTTGCCCAAATAACGGTAAATTGGTGAATTTTCCAATTCCATCCCCTAGATCAAGTCATATGCTACAAAAAAGTATACTGGAATTTTTTCGTAGGACGCACCGTTCTCGAGATATAAGCTGGCAAAAGTTCCATGTGAACCACCAGAACCCCTGCTGAAATTTCTGGTGGCCTGGTGTCTCAGAAAAATTTTTGCTGCAAAAGTTGATTTTTTCCCGACATTAAAAATTCGTGAATATTGCCTTACCTTGCTCATATCTCAAAAACCGTGCGTCCTACAGCAAAGTGACGTATAGCGATCTTGTAGCTTATGACTTGGTCTAGAGGATGGATTTGGAGATCGGACAAATTTACCGTTATAAGAGTATAATTTTTAAAGAGGAAGGGACTTTTTGGTATAAAATAATTTTTATTATCGCCTTGCCGGTGGTTGAGCGTGATGAATACTTGCAGAATTTGAATTCAGATCAAGAGCAACAATTCAGATCGACCATCGTTCAAAGCCGATGTAAGATTTCATATAATTTACACCAGAGAAACAAATTTCCCTCGTTTTTGTGAAAAATTTGCCCAAATAACGGTAAATTGGTGAATTTTCCAATTCCATCCCCTAGATCAAGTCATAAGCTTCAAAAAAGTATATATGAATTTTTTCGTAGGACGCACCGTTCTCGAGATATAAGCTGGCAAAAGTTCCATGTGAACCACCAGAACCCCTGCTGAAATTTCTGGTGGCCTGGTGTCTCAGAAAAATTTTTGCTGCAAAAGTTGATTTTTTCCCGACATTAAAAATTCGTGAATATTGCCTTACCTTGCTCATATCTCAAAAACCGTGCGTCCTACAGCAAAGTGACGTATGACGATTTTGTAGCCTATGACTCGATCTAGAGGATGGATTTGGAGATCGGGCAAATTTACCATTGTAAGGGTATAATTTTTAAAGAGGAAGGGACTTTTTGGTAAAAAATAATTTTTATTATCGCCTTGCCGGTGGTTGAGCGTGATGAATACTTGCAGAATTTGAATTCAGATCAAGAGCAACAATTCAGATCGACCATCGTTCAAAGCCGATGTAAGATTTCATATAATTTACACCAGAGAAACAAATTTCCCTCGTTTTTGTGAAAAATTTGCCCAAATAACGGTAAATTGGTGAATTTTCCAATTCCATCCCCTAGATCAAGTCATAAGCTTCAAAAAAGTATATATGAATTTTTTCGTAGGACGCACCGTTCTCGAGATATAAGCTGGCAAAAGTTCCATGTGAACCACCAGAACCCCTGCTGAAATTTCTGGTGGCCTGGTGTCTCAGAAAAATTTTTGCTGCAAAAGTTGATTTTTTCCCGACATTAAAAATTCGTGAATATTGCCTTACCTTGCTCATATCTCAAAAACCGTGCGTCCTACAGCAAAGTGACGTATGGCGATTTTGTAGCTTATGACTTGGTCTAGAGGATGGATTTGGAGATCGGACAAATTTACCGTTATAAGAGTATAATTTTTAAAGAGGAAGGGACTTTTTGGTATAAAATAATTTTTATTATCCCTTGCCGGTGATTGAGCGTGATGAATACTTGCAGAATTTGAATTCAGATCAAGAGCAACAATTCAGATCGACCATCGTTCAAAGCCGATGTAAGATTTCATATAATTTACCCCAGATAAACAAATATCTCTGGTTCTTGTGAAAAATTTGCCCAAATAACGGTAAATTGGTGAATTTTCCAATTCCATCCCCTAGATCAAGTCATAAGCTTCAAAAAAGTATATATGAATTTTTTCGTAGGACGCACCTTTCTCGAGATATAAGCTGGCAAAAGTTCCATGTGAACCACCAGAACCCCTGCTGAAATTTCTGGTGGCCTGGTGTCTCAGAAAAATTTTTGCTGCAAAAGTTGATTTTTTCCCGACATTAAAAATTCGTGAATATTGCCTTACCTTGCTCATATCTCAGAAACCGTGCGTCCTACAGCAAAGTGACGTATGACGATTTTGTAGCCTATGACTTGATCTAGAGGATGGATTTGGAGATCGGGCAAATTTACCATTGTAAGGGTATAATTTTTAAAGAGGAAGGGACTTTTTGGTATAAAATAATTTTTATTATCGCCTTGCCTGTGGTTGAGCGTGATGAATACTTGCAGAATTTGAATTCAGATCAAGAGCAACAATTCAGATCGACCATCGTTCAAAGCCGATGTAAGATTTCATATAATTTACCCCAGATAAACAAATTTCTCTGGTTCTTGTGAAAAATTTGCCCAAATAACGGTAAATTTGTGAATTTTCCAATTCCATCCCCTAGATCAAGTCATAAGCTTCAAAAAGGTATATATGAATTTTTTCGTAGGACGCACCGTTCTCGAGATATAAGCTGGCAAAAGTTCCATGTGAACCACCAGAACCCCTGCTGAAATTTCTGGTGGCCTGGTGTCTCAGAAAAATGTTTGCTGCAAAAGTTGATTTTTTCCCGACATTAAAAATTCGTGAATATTGCTTTACCTTGCTCATATCTCAAAAACCGTGCTTCCTACAGCAAAGTGACGTATGGCGATTTTGTAGCTTATAACTTGGTCTAGAGGATGGATTTGTGAGATCGGACAAATTTACCGTTATAAGAGTATAATTTTTAAAGAGGAAGGGACTTTTTGGTATAAAATAATTTTTATTATCGCCTTGCCGGTGATTGAGCGTGATGAATACTTGCAGAATTTGAATTCAGATCAAGAGCAACAACTCAGATCGACTATCGTTCAAAGCCGATGTAAGATTTCATATAATTTACCCCAGAGAAACAAATTTCCCTCGTTTTTGTGAAAAATTTGCCCAATTAACGGTAAATTGGTGAATTTTCCAAATCCATCTCCTAGATCAAGTCACAAGCCACAACAAAGTATACTGGAATTTTTTCGTAGGACGCACCGTTCTCGAGATATAAGCTGGCAAAAGTTCCATGTGAACCACCAGAACCCCTGCTGAAATTTCTGGTGGCCTGGTGTCTCAGAAAAATTTTTGCTGCAAAAGTTGATTTTTTCCCGACATTAAAAATTCGTTTATATTGCCTTACCTTGCTCATATCTCAAAAACCGTGCGTCCTACAGCAAAGTGACGTATGGCGATTTTGTAGCTTATAACTTGGTCTAGAGGATGGATTTGTGAGATCGGACAAATTTACCGTTATAAGAGTATAATTTTTAAAGAGGAAGGGACTTTTTGGTATAAAATAATTTTTATTATCGCCTTGCCGGTGATTGAGCGTGATGAATACTTGCAGAATTTGAATTCAGATCAAGAGCAACAACTCAGATCGACTATCGTTCAAAGCCGATGTAAGATTTCATATAATTTACCCCAGAGAAACAAATTTCCCTCGTTTTTGTGAAAAATTTGCCCAAATAACGGTAAATTGGTGAATTTTCCAAATCCATCTCCTAGATCAAGTCACAAGCCACAACAAAGTATACTGGAATTTTTTCGTAGGACGCACCGTTCTCGAGGTATTAGCTGGCAAAAGTTCCATGTGAACCACCAGAACCCCTGCTGAAATTTCTGGTGGCCTGGTGTCTCAGAAAAATTTTTGCTGCAAAAGTTGATTTTTTCCCGACATTAAAAATTCGTGAATATTGCCTTACCTTGCTCATATCTCAAAAACCGTGCGTCCTACAGCAAAGTGACGTATGGCGATTTTGTAGCTTATGACTTGGTCTAGAGGATGGATTTGGAGATCGGACAAATTTACCGTTATAAGAGTATAATTTTTAAAGAGGAAGGGACTTTTTGGTATAAAATAATTTTTATTATCGCCTTGCCGGTGGTTGAGCGTGATGAATACTTGCAGAATTTGAATTCAGATCAAGAGCAACAACTCAGATCGACTATCGTTCAAAGCCGATGTAAAATTTCATATAATTTACCCCAGATAAACAAATTTCTCTGGTTCTTCTGAAAAATTTGCCCAAATAACGGTAAATGGGTGAATTTTCTAATTCCATCCCCTAGATCAAGTCATAAGCTACAAAAAAGTATACTGGAATTTTTTCGTAGGACGCACCGTTGTCGAGATATAAGCTGGCAAAAGTTCCATGTGAACCACCAGAACCCCTGCTGAAATTTCTGGTGGCCTGGTGTCTCAGAAAATTTTTAGCTGCAAAAGTTGATTTTTTCCCGACATTAAAAATTCGTGAATATTGCCTTACCTTGCTCATATCTCAAAAACCGTGCGTCCTACAGCAAAGTGACGTATGACGATTTTGTAGCCTATGACTTGATCTAGAGGATGGATTTGGAGATCGGGCAAATTTACCATTGTAAGGGTATAATTTTTAAAGAGGAAGGGACTTGTTGGTATAATATAATTTTTATTATCGCCTTGCCGGTGGTTGAGCGTGATGAATACTTGCAGAATTTGAATTCAGATCAAGAGCAACAATTCAGATCGACCATCGTTCAAAGCCGATGTAAGATTTCATATAATTTACCCCAGAGAAACAAATTTCCCTCGTTTTTGTGAAAAATTTGCCCAATTAACGGTAAATTGGTGAATTTTCCAAATCCATCTCCTAGATCAGGTCACAAGCCACAACAAAGTATACTGGAATTTTTTCGTAGGACGCACCGTTCTCGAGATATAAGCTGGCAAAAGTTCCATGTGAACCACCAGAACCCCTGCTGAAATTTCTGGTGGCCTGGTGTCTCAGAAAAATTTTTGCTGCAAAAGTTGATTTTTTCCCGACATTAAAAATTCGTGAATATTGCCTTACCTTGCTCATATCTCAGAAACCGTGCGTCCTACAGCAAAGTTACGTATGACGATTTTGTAGCCTATGACTTGATCTAGAGGATGGATTTGGAGATCGGGCAAATTTACCATTGTAAGGGTATAATTTTTAAAGAGGAAGGGACTTTTTGGTATAAAATAATTTTTATTATCGCCTTGCCTGTGGTTGAGCGTGATGAATACTTGCAGAATTTGAATTCAGATCAAGAGCAACAATTCAGATCGACCATCGTTCAAAGCCGATGTAAGATTTCATATAATTTACCCCAGAGAAACAAATTTCCCTCGTTTTTGTGAAAAATTTGCCCAAATAACGGTAAATTGGTGAATTTTCCAATTCCATCCCCTAGATCAAGTCATAAGCTACAAAAAAGTATACAGGAATTTTTTCGTAGGACGCACCGTTCTCGAGATATAAGCTGGCAAAAGTTCCATGTGAACCACCAGAACCCCTGCTGAAATTTCTGGTGGCCTGGTGTCTCAGAAAAATTTTTGCTGCAAAAGTTGATTTTTTCCCGACATTAAAAATTCGTTAATATTGCCTTACCTTGCTCATATCTCAAAAACCGTGCGTCCTACAGCAAAGTGACGTATGGCGATTTTATAGCTTATAACTTGGTCTAGAGGATGGATTTGTGAGATCGGACAAATTTACCGTTATAAGAGTATAATTTTTAAAGAGGAAGGGACTTTTTGGTATAAAATAATTTTTATTATCGCCTTGCCGGTGATTGAGCGTGATGAATACTTGCAGAATTTGAATTCAGATCAAGAGCAACAACTCAGATCGACTATCGTTCAAAGCCGATGTAAGATTTCATATAATTTACCCCAGAGAAACAAATTTCCCTCGTTTTTGTGAAAAATTTGCCCAAATAACGGTAAATTGGTGAATTTTCCAAATCCATCTCCTAGATCAAGTCACAAGCCACAACAAAGTATACTGGAATTTTTTCGTAGGAAGCACCGTTCTCGAGGTATTAGCTGGCAAAAGTTCCATGTGAACCACCAGAACCCCTGCTGAAATTTCTGGTGGCCTGGTGTCTCAGAAAAATTTTTGCTGCAAAAGTTGATTTTTTCCCGACATTAAAAATTCGTGAATATTGCCTTACCTTGCTCATATCTCAAAAACCGTGCGTCCTACAGCAAAGTGACGTATGGCGATTTTGTAGCTTATGACTTGGTCTAGAGGATGGATTTGGAGATCGGACAAATTTACCGTTATAAGAGTATAATTTTTAAAGAGGAAGGGACTTTTTGGTATAAAATAATTTTTATTATCGCCTTGCCGGTGGTTGAGCGTGATGAATACTTGCAGAATTTGAATTCAGATCAAGAGCAACAACTCAGATCGACTATCGTTCAAAGCCGATGTAAAATTTCATATAATTTACCCCAGATAAACAAATTTCTCTGGTTCTTCTGAAAAATTTGCCCAAATAACGGTAAATGGGTGAATTTTCTAATTCCATCCCCTAGATCAAGTCATAAGCTACAAAAAAGTATACTGGAATTTTTTCGTAGGACGCACCGTTGTCGAGATATAAGCTGGCAAAAGTTCCATGTGAACCACCAGAACCCCTGCTGAAATTTCTGGTGGCCTGGTGTCTCAGAAAAATTTTTGCTGCAAAAGTTGATTTTTTCCCGACATTAAAAATTCGTGAATATTGCCTTACCTTGCTCATATCTCAGAAACCGTGCGTCCTACAGCAAAGTGACGTATGACGATTTTGTAGCCTATGACTTGATCTAGAGGATGGATTTGGAGATCGGGCAAATTTACCATTGTAAGGGTATAATTTTTAAAGAGGAAGGGACTTTTTGGTATAAAATAATTTTTATTATCGCCTTGCCTGTGGTTGAGCGTGATGAATACTTGCAGAATTTGAATTCAGATCAAGAGCAACAATTCAGATCGACCATCGTTCAAAGCCGATGTAAGATTTCATATAATTTACCCCAGAGAAACAAATTTCCCTCGTTTTTGTGAAAAATTTGCCCAATTAACGGTAAATTGGTGAATTTTCCAAATCCATCTCCTAGATCAAGTCACAAGCCACAACAAAGTATACTGGAATTTTTTCGTAGGACGCACCGTTCTCGAGATATAAGCTGGCAAAAGTTCCATGTGAACCACCAGAACCCCTGCTGAAATTTCTGGTGGCCTGGTGTCTCAGAAAAATTTTTGCTGCAAAAGTTGATTTTTTCCCGACATTAAAAATTCGTGAATATTGCCTTACCTTGCTCATATCTCAGAAACCGTGCGTCCTACAGCAAAGTGACGTATGACGATTTTGTAGCCTATGACTTGATCTAGAGGATGGATTTGGAGATCGGGCAAATTTACCATTGTAAGGGTATAATTTTTAAAGAGGAAGGGACTTTTTGGTATAAAATAATTTTTATTATCGCCTTGCCTGTGGTTGAGCGTGATGAATACTTGCAGAATTTGAATTCAGATCAAGAGCAACAATTCAGATCGACCATCGTTCAAAGCCGATGTAAGATTTCATATAATTTACCCCAGAGAAACAAATTTCCCTCGTTTTTGTGAAAAATTTGCCCAATTAACGGTAAATTGGTGAATTTTCCAAATCCATCTCCTAGATCAAGTCACAAGCCACAACAAAGTATACTGGAATTTTTTCGTAGGACGCACCGTTCTCGAGATATAAGCTGGCAAAAGTTCCATGTGAACCACCAGAACCCCTGCTGAAATTTCTGGTGGCCTGGTGTCTCAGAAAAATTTTTGCTGCAAAAGTTGATTTTTTCCCGACATTAAAAATTCGTGAATATTGCCTTACCTTGCTCATATCTCAGAAACCGTGCGTCCTACAGCAAAGTGACGTATGACGATTTTGTAGCCTATGACTTGATCTAGAGGATGGATTTGGAGATCGGGCAAATTTACCATTGTAAGGGTATAATTTTTAAAGAGGAAGGGACTTTTTGGTATAAAATAATTTTTATTATCGCCTTGCCTGTGGTTGAGCGTGATGAATACTTGCAGAATTTGAATTCAGATCAAGAGCAACAATTCAGATCGACCATCGTTCAAAGCCGATGTAAGATTTCATATAATTTACCCCAGAGAAACAAATTTCCCTCGTTTTTGTGAAAAATTTGCCCAAATAACGGTAAATTGGTGAATTTTCCAATTCCATCCCCTAGATCAAGTCATAAGCTACAAAAAAGTATACAGGAATTTTTTCGTAGGACGCACCGTTCTCGAGATATAAGCTGGCAAAAGTTCCATGTGAACCACCAGAACCCCTGCTGAAATTTCTGGTGGCCTGGTGTTTCAGAAAAATTTTTGCTGCAAAAGTTGATTTTTTCCCGACATTAAAAATTCGTGAATATTGCCTTACCTTGCTCATATCTCAAAAACCGTGCGTCCTACAGCAAAGTTACGTATGACGATTTTGTAGCCTATGACTCGAACTAGAGGATGGATTTGGAGATCGGGCAAATTTACCATTGTAAGGGTATAATTTTTAAAGAGGAAGGGACTTTTTGGTATAAAATAATTTTTATTATCGCCTTGCCGGTGGTTGAGCGTGATGAATACTTGCAGAATTTGAATTCAGATCAAGAGCAACAATTCAGATCGACCATCCTTCAAAGCCGATGTAAAATTTCATATAATTTACCCCAGATAAACAAATTTCTCTGGTTCTTGTGAAAAATTTGCCCAAATAACGGTAAATGAGTGAATTTTCTAATTCCATCCCCTAGATCAAGTCATAAGCTACAAAAAAGTATGCAGGAATTTTTTCGTAGGACGCACCGTTCTCGAGATATAAGCTGGCAAAAGTTCCATGTGAACCACCAGAACCCCTGCTGAAATTTCTGGTGGCCTGGTGTCTCAGAAAAATTTTTGCTGCAAAAGTTGATTTTTTCCCGACATTAAAAATTCGTGAATATTGCCTTACCTTGCTCATATCTCAGAAACCGTGCGTCCTACAGCAAAGTGACGTATGACGATTTTGTAGCCTATGACTTGATCTAGAGGATGGATTTGAAGATCGGGCAAATTTACCATTGTAAGGGTATAATTTTTAAAGAGGAAGGGACTTTTTGGTATAATATAATTTTTATTATCCCTTGCCGGTGGTTGAGCGTGATGAATACTTGCAGAATTTGAATTCAGATCAAAAGCAACAATTCAGATCGACCATCGTTCAAAGCCGATGTAAGATTTCATATAATTTACCCCAGAGAAACAAATTTCCCTCGTTTTTGTGAAAAATTTGCCCAAATAACGGTAAATTGGTGAATTTTCCAATTCCATCCCCTAGATCAAGTCATAAGCTACAAAAAAGTATACAGGAATTTTTTCGTAGGACGCACCGTTCTCGAGATATAAGCTGGCAAAAGTTCGATGTGAACCACCAGAACCCCTGCTGAAATTTCTGGTGGCCTGGTGTTTCAGAAAAATGTTTGCTGCAAAAGTTGATTTTTTCCCGACATTAAAAATTCGTGAATATTGCCTTACCTTGCTCATATCTCAAAAACCGTGCGTCCTACAGCAAAGTGACGTATGACGATTTTGTAGCCTATGACTCGAACTAGAGGATGGATTTGGAGATCGGGCAAATTTACCATTGTAAGGGTATAATTTTTAAAGAGGAAGGGACTTTTTGGTATAAAATAATTTTTATTATCGCCTTGCCGGTGGTTGAGCGTGATGAATACTTGCAGAATTTGAATTCAGTTCAAGAGCAACAATTCAGATCGACCATCCTTCAAAGCCGATGTAAAATTTCATATAATTTACCCCAGATAAACAAATTTCTCTGGTTCTTGTGAAAAATTTGCCCAAATAACGGTAAATGGGTGAATTTTCTAATTCCATCCCTAGATCAAGTCATAAGCTACAAAAAAGTATACAGGAATTTTTTCGTAGGACGCACCGTTCTCGAGATATAAGCTGGCAAAAGTTCCATGTGAACCACCAGAACCCCTGCTGAAATTTCTGGTGGCCTGGTGTCTCAGAAAAATTTTTGCTGCAAAAGTTGATTTTTTCCCGACATTAAAAATTCGTGAATATTGCCTTACCTTGCTCATATCTCAAAAACCGTGCGTCCTACAGCAAAGTGACGTATGGCGATTTTGTAGCTTATGACTTGGTCTAGAGGATGAATTTGGAGATCGGACAAATTTACCGTTATAAGAGTATAATTTTTAAAGAGGAAGGGACTTTTTGGTATAAAATAATTTTTATTATCCCTTGCCGGTGATTGAGCGTGATGAATACTTGCAGAATTTGAATTCAGATCAAGAGCAACAACTCAGATCGACTATCGTTCAAAGCCGGGACTTTTTGGTATAATATAATTTTTATTATCGCCTTGCCGGTGGTTGAGCGTGATGAATACTTGCAGAATTTGAATTCAGATCAAGAGCAACAATTCAGATCGACCATCGTTCAAAGCCGATGTAAGATTTCATATAATTTACCCCAGAGAAACAAATTTCCCTCGTTTTTGTGAACAATTTGCCCAAGTAACGGTAAATTGGTGAATTTTCCAATTCCATCCCCTAGATCAAGTCATAAGCTACAAAAAAGTATACTGGAATTTTTTCGTAGGACGCACCGTTCTCGAGATATAAGCTGGCAAAAGTTCCATGTGAACCACTAGAACCCCTGCTGAAATTTCTGGTGGGCTGGTGTCTCAGAAAAATTTTTGCTGCAAAAGTTGATTTTTTCCCCGACATTAAAAATTCTTGAATGTTGCCATAGGCTACAAAAAAGTATACTGGAATTTTTTTCGTAGGACGCACCGTTCTCGAGATATAAGCTGGCAAAAGTTCCATGTGAACCAACAGAACCCCTGCTGAAATTTCTGGTGGCCTGGTGTCTCAGAAAAATTTTTGCTGCAAAAGTTGATTTTTTCCCGATATTAAAAATTCGTGAATATTGCCTTACCTTGCTCATATCTCAAAAACCGTGCGGCCTACAGCAAAGTGACGTATGACGATTTTGTAGCTTATGACTTGGTCTAGAGGATGCATTTAGAGATCGGACAAATTTACCGTTGTAAGGGTATAATTTTTAAAGAGGATGGGACTATTTGGTATAAAATTATTTTTATTATCGCCTTGCTGGTGGTTGAGCGTGATGAATACTTGCAGAATTTGAATTCAGATCAAGAGCAACAATTCAGATCGACCATCGTTCAAAGCCGATGTAAAATTTCATATAATTTACCCCAGATAAACAAATTTCTCTGGTTCTTGTGAAAAATTTGCCCAAATAACGGTAAATGGGTGAATTTTCTAATTCCATCCCCTAGATCAAGTCATAAGCTACAAAAAAGTATACAGGAATTTTTTCGTAGGACGCACCGTTCTCGAGATATAAGCTGGCAAAAGTTCCATGTGAACCACCAGAACCCCTGCTGAAATTTCTGGTGGCCTGGTGTCTCAGAAAAATTTTTGCTGCAAAAGTTGATTTTTTCCCGACATTAAAAATTCGTGAATATTGCCTTACCTTGCTCATATCTCAAAAACCGTGCGTCCTACAGCAAAGTGACGTATGACGATTTTGTAGCCTATGACTTGATCTAGAGGATGGATTTGGAGATCGGGCAAATTTACCATTGTAAGGGTATAATTTTTAAAGAGGAAGGGACTTTTTGGTATAATATAATTTTTATTATCGCCTTGCCGGTGGTTGAGCGTGATGAATAATTGCAGAATTTGAATTCAGATCAAGAGCAACAATTCAGATCGACCATCGTTCAAAGCCGATGTAAGATTTCATATAATTTACCCCAGAGAAACAAATTTCCCTCGTTTTTGTGAAAAATTTGCCCAAATAACGGTAAATTGGTGAATTTTCCAATTCCATCCCCTAGATCAAGTCATAAGCTACAAAAAAGTATACTGGAATTTTTTCGTAGGACGCACCGTTCTCGAGATATAAGCTGGCAAAAGTTCCATGTTAACCACTAGAACCCCTGCTGAAATTTCTGGTGGGCTGGTGTCTCAGAAAAATTTTTGCTGCAAAAGTTGATTTTTTCCCGACATTAAAAATTCTTGAATGTTGCCTTACCTTGCTCATATCTCAAAAACCGTGCGTCCTACAGCAAAGTGACGTATGGCGATTTTGTAGCTTATGACTTGGTCTAGAGGATGAATTTGGAGATCGGACAAATTTACCGTTATAAGAGTATAATTTTTAAAGAGGAAGGGACTTTTTTGTATAAAATAATTTTTATTATCCCTTGCCGGTGATTGAGCGTGATGAATACTTGCAGAATTTGAATTCAGATCAAGAGCAACAACTCAGATCGACTATCGTTCAAAGCCGGGACTTTTTGGTATAATATAATTTTTATTATCGCCTTGCCGGTGGTTGAGCGTGATGAACACTTGCAGAATTTGAATTCAGATCAAGAGCAACAATTCAGATCGACCATCGTTCAAAGCCGATGTAAGATTTCATATAATTTACCCCAGAGAAACAAATTTCCCTCGTTTTTGTGAACAATTTGCCCAAGTAACGGTAAATTGGTGAATTTTCCAATTCCATCCCCTAGATCAAGTCATAAGCTACAAAAAAGTATACTGGAATTTTTTCGTAGGACGCACCGTTCTCGAGATATAAGCTGGCAAAAGTTCCATGTGAACCACTAGAACCCCTGCTGAAATTTCTGGTGGGCTGGTGTCTCAGAAAAATTTTTGCTGCAAAAGTTGATTTTTTCCCGACATTAAAAATTCTTGAATGTTGCCTTACCTTGCTCATATCTCAAAAACCGTGCGTCCTACAGCAAAGTGACGTATGGCGATTTTGTAGCTTATGACTTGGTCTAGAGGATGGATTAGGAGATCGGACAAATTTACCGTTACAAGAGTATAATTTTTAAAGAGGAAGGGACTTTTTGGTATAAAATAATTTTTATTATCCCTTGCCGGTGATTGAGCGTGATGAATACTTGCAGAATTTGAATTCAGATCAAGAACAACAACTCAGATCGACTATCGTTCAAAGCCGATGTAAGATTTCATATAACTTACCCCAGAGAAACAAATTTC
Organism: Eristalis intricaria; assembly: GCA_964034865.1. NCBI lineage: Eukaryota > Metazoa > Arthropoda > Insecta > Diptera > Syrphidae > Eristalis > Eristalis intricaria. The sequence goes on along the minus strand of OZ035873.1, from coordinate 80,837,186 downwards.
CCTCGTGTTAGTAAAAAATTTGCCCAAATAACGGTAAATTGGTGAATTTCCCAATTCCATCCCCTAGATCAAGTCATAGGCTACAAAAAAGTATACCGGAATTTTTTTCGTAGGACGCACCGTTCTCGAGATATAAGCTGGCAAAAGTTCCATGTGAACCAACAGAACCCCTGCTGAAATTTCTGGTGGCCTGGTGTCTCAGAAAAATTTTTGCTGCAAAAGTTGATTTTTTCCCGATATTAAAAATTCGTGAATATTGCCTTACCTTGCTCATATCTCAAAAACCGTGCGGCCTACAGCAAAGTGACGTATGACGATTTTGTAGCTTATGACTTGGTCTAGAGGATGCATTTAGAGATCGGACAAATTTACCGTTGTAAGGGTATAATTTTTAAAGAGGATGGGACTATTTGGTATAAAATTATTTTTATTATCGCCTTGCTGGTGGTTGAGCGTGATGAATACTTGCAGAATTTGAATTCAGATCAAGAGCAACAATTCAGATCGACCATCGTTCAAAGCCGATGTAAGATTTCATTTTTATTATCCCTTGCCGGTGATTGAGCGTGATGAATACTTGCAGAATTTGAATTCAGATCAAGAGCAACAATTTAGATCGACTATCGTTCGAAGCCGATGTAAAATTTCATATAATTAACCTCAGAGAAACAAATTTCCCTCGTTTTTGTGAAAAATTTGCCCAAATAACGGTGAATTGGTGAATTTTCCAATTCCATCCCCTAGATCAAGTCATAAGCCACAAAAAAATATACCGGAATTTTTTCGTAGGACGCACGGTTCTCGAGATATAAGCTGGCAAAAGTTTCATGTGAACCACCAGAACCCCTGCTGAAATTTCTGATGGCCTGGTGTCTCAGAAAAATGTTTGCTGCAAAAGTTGATTTTTTCCCGACATTAAAAATTCCTGAATGTAGCCTTACCTTGCTCATATCTCAAAAACCGTGCGTCCTACAGTAAAGTGGCGTATGGCGATTTTGTAGCTTATGACTTGGTCTAGAGGATGAATTTGGAGATCGGACAAATTTACCGTTATAAGGGTGTAATTTTTAAAGAGGAAGGGACTTTTTGGTATAAGATAATTTTTATTATCCCTTGCCGGTGATTGAGCGTGATGAATACTTGCAGAATTTGAATTCAGATCAAGAGCAACAATTTAAATCGACTATCGTTCGAAGCCGATGTAAAATTTCATATAATTTACCCCAGAGAAACAAATTTCCCTCGTTTTTGTGAAAAATTTGCCCAAACAACTGTGAATTGGTGAATTTTCCAATTCCATCCCCTAGATCAAGTCATAAGCCACAAAAAAATATACCGGAATTTTTTCGTAGGACGCACCGTTCTCGAGATATAAGCTGGCAAAAGTTCCATGTGAACCACCAGAACCCCTGCTGAAATTTCTGGTGACTTGGTGTCTCAGAAAAATTCTTTCTGCAAAAGTTGATTCTTTCCCGACATTAAAAATTCATGAATGTTGCCTTACCTTGCCCATATCTCAAAAACCATGCGTGCTACAGCAAAGTGACGCAGGTCGATCTTGTAGCTTATGCTTGGTTTCCATTGAGGAAGCCCATGGTGAAAGATGTTGATTAAGCATCGTTACACGAACACAGCTGCCACAGTTTGTGTATAGAGACTGAATGGCCACAATAAGAAGTCATTTAGCGTCGAGGAATTACATGGTTCCATTTTCTGTTGCTCGTATGTCAGGAGTTGCGTTGCATATACAGTCGAACTTCGATAACACTTGCCACAAAAAAAATCGAGTAAAATTCATAATTGATATAAATATTTATTGATCTGCGATATAACTCATAAAACGTAGAGGAGCATAATTATAATTTAGAATAGTCTGTTACACATAACTGAAGAGCGGAATTTTTTTTTGTTTTTTTTAAAGAAATCTTCAATGGAATTCAAACCATTGTAAGTACACAGAATCATTTGTTGTTTCATTTGTCTTTTAATATGAACGCAAAAGCGGTAACGAATTTGCTACCAATTCGCTTGAAGGTGGTTGAGTCAACTCATCCTCAATCATCGCCACGTCTTTCCCCAGTACATCATTGCCGCTGTCATCGTTATTGTACAGCTGAGAAGATTCGGATTCACATCTAAATATCTCGACAGTACCTTTCTTCATGTGTGGGAAACTCCTATTTTTCAAGCTTCAAATTCCACCAGCAATTGAATTTCTCAATAATTTCTTTCGTTTGGGCGTTCAGTTCTGAAAACCAAAGGAATTTCATCCACTTTCCCCCGCTCAGAATATTCACCAAGACCAAGACACCATGATTTTGTTATACAACGTCAAGGGAATATGGAAATGCAGCGCCTCAAAAGCGATTCCTTACAAGACGGACTTGTAGAATACGCAGAATTTGAGTATGTCTCTTCAGAAGTCGACTTATCGACGACGACGCCAAATATTCTGTTCGAGTTATCAAGACATTCGAGTAATCGAAGTCAAATTCCATGTAAATTTCAGTCTTGGTGCTATTGTCAATCAATTTCATTCGAGTTATCAAATACTCGCGTTATCGAAGTTCGTCTGTAATAACAACATTTCCTAATTAGGGATTTTCAACTCTTTCGCTGCGAATCTATCATTTCCTTGGCTAACCACAAAGAGGCAGTCTTTATCCAATCAGTGTGAACTCATTTGTTCAAAATTGTAGCCATGGGAAGGACGCGGCTCATGTGTTCACCACCAAAATCCATTTAAACCGCACTGATCAACCATGCACTTCACAGCAGATGCTGCAAAAGCCTACCCCATTGACCCCACAAGCACTCAGCTCTCACGCAACAATAATTAAAGCATCGACTGGCATCGCAACATATTTCTTTCTAACAACAAAGCACTGCTTTGTAGAGATTAAGAAATTCCCAGTGACTAAAAGCTCTTCTGAGCATGTGCGCTAGATAAGTACGTACACAAACCATTTACTGGATGAGCTTCCAAGACAATGTTGCCAGCAGGGAAATTTGTGGTGGATTTTATCAAAGACCACGATATGCCAAGATAGTGCATCTGGAAATTTTTGTTAAAAGCTCTCAGCGGCACGGTCGCTCGGGTGGAGGCAGGGTTGCCGAAAAATTTGAGAATGTCTCAAAAGAAGTATCACAGAGCAGGAACAAATCACAATAAAAACAATTATCAACGGAAATATATAATTTTCAATGCCTTGGTCTTGCCACTGCAGTCCTACCTAAAGCAGTTAGTAGAGTGCCTGCCCCTGGTTAGCGGGATCACTGGTTCGAATCCCAGTGAAAGCAGAGTTAATACGCCCTTATCTGGTTTTCAAATCTGGTCCAGTTACCATTTCCGGTGGGGATCAAATTAACGGCTCTATCACTGGAGTAGACAATGTAGTCAGTGGTAGTGACTACGGGTATAACAATGGATCAACATGGTCTAATTGTGCTGTTGAATGCACCAGCAGCCCCCGTACCTAACCTAACCCACTCAAATAAGATGCACTGCAAATGTCCCATACATCACTACAGAAATGTCACAACATTTAAGAAACTATATATTTGTCCTACTTCCATTTTTAGCATACTCAGGATACTTTGTCCCTTTACGTGGACTAATTTCCATTTTCATTTCTTTTGTCATTTACGGCATGTGGAAAATATGCTTAAAAAGAGTCAAATTACACCTAAAGTCGCATAGCGACAACCCTGGGTGGAGAAAATCGCATTCAGAGAGTGGAAAGCTTTTTCTGAATGATCACCCTTCATTAAACAATAACAAAACAAAAAAAAACCTGTTTGTCCTTTTCTTAGCCTCTCACTTCTTAGCAAACACAGCCAAGGATGTGAGTGTACATACTTACCCAAGGTTAGGTTGAAGTGCCTGACTGCCGCTCACACAAGCAGCAGACACACTTAGGCCAAACATAGGCCCATTGTGTAACCACGCGGATTTTAGGCTACATATTCCGCAAACCAATCTGTGCTTCTGATAAAGCGAAGAAGAGGGCTGATTTTGATGCTGCTCAATTCAGCCAGATTAACAAGCAACTGATCCCCAGAAGTCTGAATCTATGGGCACTGCAGCTGCATGGTCAGTGTTCGATAGTTTCTTCCTCATCCTCGTCCATGCAGCTTCTACAGAAATCATTCTAGGCAAGGCCTATGGCACAATGCCCTGTTAGAACGCCCATAAGAGATCTGAGATTTGGCCTGCTTTATCTGATCAAGCAAAGCGATCGTTTGGGATCGACCATAGGCCAGAGTTGTTTGGTAATGAGGCATCCTGTGCGAGATGTCCATCCGCGGTTTGTTTGAGCAAGCGCATGGAGGGTGGGTCTCCCCGGAGTTTTTGTCCTTTCTGGCTAGTTAGTCCGCTTGGCAATTCTCTGGAATGTCACAGTGTCCCGGCAGCCACATAAGTTGGATGTTAAGGTACTTGGCCATCTCGATAAGAGACAGGCGGCAATTAAGGGAAGTCTTGGAATTGAAAGTGACTGAATCCAGAGATTTGATCGCTGCCTGGCTATCGGAACAGATAGACAGAGATGATACCTGTGCTCGATATTACATTGTTTTTCTGCCAGGACAGGCTAGTTTCAGCCTGAAAGACGCTGCAGTGATAGGGCAGTCGGAAAGATAGCTGGAAATTTAGATCTTTGGAATAGACACCAGCACCCACACCTGTATCCATCTTCGATCCATCTGTGAAGATTCGCAGTGGACCATCCAGCGTCTGGTGTTCAGACTCCCAGTGAGATCTGGGCGGTATACTGGTTGAGAAATTCTTCTCGAAGAGGAGTTTAGGTAGAGTGAGGTCTGTATCCAGAGGCATACCAGCGTAGGATCGTTAAATGTTCAGACTGCAGTTCTTTTCAGCTGCTCAGCGATCTTAATCTAATCGCCGTGCTAGCTGCTGTCTGTCTGCCAATTAGTTCTATCGGAGGCAGGCTTAGGAGTATGTTTAATGCTTCAGCGGAGGTAGTCCTCAGCGCCCTGCTAATGCATATGCAAGCTATCCTCCGCACTATACCGATTGGGATGATGTTGTTCTTCTTATCGAGTGTGGACCACAAAATTGAGACACCATACAGCAGTAAGTTGACCATTCGGGGTTGCAGTCCCCCTTTGCACCCAATGACTCTTTTACAGCAGTAGAGAGCCGTGGAGGCCTTTTTGAATCGTTCCTTGGTATTTTGCTTCCAGCTTAACTTCGTGTCTAGTATAAGGCCTAAGAATTTAGCGATGTCACTTAGCTGCAAGGGTGTCAAGTATAGTGTTTTATTTTAATTTTATATTTCCTAGTAAGGATTACTAGATCCGTTTTTTTGCGGATTGACACCTAGGCCGCATTCGCTAGTCCATTTCACTAGCTTAGATAGGACAGATTACATAATATCTCTGATCGTGGATACATATTTCCCAGATACTGCGATGGCAATAGCATCTGCATAGGCAATGACCATCTAATTTCACAAGTACATAGTTCGTTAACCACGATGTTCCACAGTAGAGGGGAGAGTACACCACCCTGCGGTGTACCTCTGTTCACAGATCGTGCGATCACCAAGCTTCGAGCTTATCACTCTGTTATTGAGAAGCCGGTGGATAAAAGTCACTATAGGCTTTTCGATCCCAAGTCTGTTGAGTGCTGAGGTTATTGCATGTTATAAGAAGCTCCCTCGATATCGACAAAGGCAGTGAGAATAAATTCCTTGAAATCGAGGGATCTTTCTATAGTGCCAACAAGTGAGTGCGGGGCTGTTTCCACAGATTTGCCCTCATAGTAAGCATGCTGAGAGTTCGAAAGTTTGTCTGTGACTAAGTGTCGGATGACATCGATCAATTTTTCCAAGGTCCTTAGAAGAAAGAAGGATAGCCTAATAGACCTAGAATCCTTTGGGTTGACATGTGAGTCTCAGGTCTTGGGTATGACGACGACAGTGGTCGTTCCCCAAGTTGCGGGTACGTGACCTGGATCTAAACATTCTTGAAAGATTTTGACCAGCCAGGTCGAGTCTGCAACTTTTTGCAGTTCTGCCGGAAAAATGCCATCAGGTCCTGCCATCTTGTAGGGCTTAAAGGAGTCGATGGCCCACAGGACTGTGGTTTTGGTCACTTTCAGGGAGCTGAGCTGGGGGTTGGGATGACTGGTTGGACTGGTCGGAAGGGGAGGGGTGTATTCCTTCCCTTCACTGCAGCCTGGGAAGTGGGTGTCAATGAGAAGACTCCGACTCTCCAGGCTGGAGTTAGTCCAGGTTCCATAAGCCCTTTGAATCAGGGAGGGCACACTTACCAAAAAGCAGACACAATATTTCGCTCCTCGAAACAGGCTTTTCAATAAAATCATTCAAGTTTACTTAAATTGTGAATATCAAACTTCTCAACGGATTAGCCGTTTTAGATAAAATTTGAGAGCTATTAAGGCGTGTGTGATTACAATGTGTTACAACATAGGCTAGTTTGACTATAATTCGCACAACAAGTCAGGTCGATTAGGATTGCCGTGAGACAACTTCTTGGAGGAAATGTTCTCTTTTTAAACCAAGGATCGGAATGTCCTAAAACGTTGTCCTCTTTTTTTCCCTAACAAGTAATTGTAACTGTAGACAGCAAAAAGAAAAAAGTCAAGAAAGAATGAATACAATTCTAAGAACCAGTTTTGAATGTAAGACCTGCCGGTGATGTCTTTAAAAGTACCTCTTTAAAATTGTCATCGCCAAGCATGCGGCGAATCATTCTTTTTAACGAACGAAACGGTCGCAAAATAAAACTAAATTCCTTATTGTTTAAAAAATTAGTGCTTACATAACTTCGGAAATATAAAAAAAATCATCGAACTCTGAATTTGAAACAAAAACAGAGTCAATACAAATTAGACAGAAAACATAAAATGAAGCAGGTCCTATTTTAATTCCCATATGTGAACCCTCTAAAGGCACAGCCATACAAAGCTGAAGAATAACAAAGCCGAAGGCTCGTATGGTTTACAATCAGAGCTCTTCAAGGCCGGTGGCGATGTTCTGGTAGGGAGCTTGTACAAGATCGTCTGCAGGATTTGGGAACGCGAAAGCATGCCCGATGACTGGAATTTCAGCTCCATATGTTCTATCCACAAAAAAAGGCGATCTTGCAACAATTACAGAAGTATATCCGTACTCAACGTCGCCTACAGGATCCTGTCCAGCGTACTGTGTGAAGGTCTAAAGCCGCACTAATTGGCACGTACCAGTGCGGCTTCCGGCCCGTCAAATCGACTATATATATAGACTATATATATAGACCAAATATTCACACTGAGGCAAACTGGAGAAGAAAGTGCGGGGGCTGCTGTAAACACAGAAGGCACTATCTTCCACGAGTCAGTCCAAGTGGAAGTGTACGGTAGTGAAAACATTTACGGCGATTGATTAACAGGCGATGCCAGCCTTAGGTCAATAAGAATAAGACGAAATATATGCTGTCGAGTAAGAAAGGATCCGCCTCACAGCACCTTGGCCAAAACATCACGATCGACAGCTACAATTTCAAATTTTAGCAGCGTGCTCAGGACTGTCAGTGAAGGAAAAAGGCAGCTCTCGCTCAGGCTCAGACCCGGCATGGGTCTTCAGCCTGATAAATAAGTAAGTTATTGGAATGAACTACACCCTGATGAAGTTAAGCTTCAACTGTAACTTCCGACTATTGGATAACGGAAAGGCACATAACAACGAAATGACAAATCGTTTTTAGCCTGGATTTTGAGTTTTTAACTATGGAACTTTCACCCTCCTGCAACAGATTGATTCCACATGTTGTTGTCTTCCCTTTAGTTGCCTATTGCCTTGGTGCCAGTCAAGTCATGTACGAATTTCACAACACAACTGTACAGACATTAAATTTACATCTCAACTACATTTCAAAATGTCGCGAGTTCAGCTCTTCGTGCTGGCCCAACAATCCTAGGCCCTGCCAGACTCATCTCGCTGTTCTTCCCCAAATGCCATCAATGTACACAGTCCAACATCGTCTCAAGAAGAATGCGCGTCCATGTGCCTGTGAAGTTGATTGTTTCCAATTACCCTGGGCTTGTCTCTTCTCAATCCGTCGCGTGTCACTCTGAATAATCTTCCACTCAAGTGGCTTACAATCAGCTCATTAAACACAAGCCAAAGACTTGTCACAAATCATTGGCAACATTTCCAAGCTGCTCACGTCTGCCTCGTAAATCGCCATTCAACCCCCGTGACGCAGTTAAACCACCCCCCTAGGGGAAAAAATTGCATCTAAGAACTGCCGCCTGCAGTGTTAATGAATGAAGCGGCGACCCTGTTACTTCGACACACTCGCGCCACACGACAACCGCCTTCGTAGCCCAGCCCGAACGTGTGGCACGATGAACCCCTTCGCTTGAAGACAACATGTCAGCGGATTCGGTGCCGCGATTAGAACGACAAAGTACCGCGGATAAGCCGAAGTGATCCGAATGGAAAAGTGAGCTTTTCCGCTGTAAAATCGAGCAGATTATCTTCATTGGGCGGGGGAACAAGAATTACTGATGCCATTGCAGATAAATTTTATTAATTGGAAATTCACTTGCGAGGTGTCAGCGCGGTGGACACAAGGTCGCTGTTGATGTTTTGCAGTCGGTTGAGGAATTTCGCTTGTCAGTCTTAATTGCGGGCAGCCTATCGCGTGTGATAATCTCCGCGGACTGCAGGTGGCAAATTGGTGAATGCATTTGTTCACACTTTTGGTAAATAACTGCACGCCACCTTCTGCTGAGTGATGAGTCAGAGGAGCTGGTGTCAAAATTGATTTTCGGAGTAATGTTGGATTGGGCTGGGGTTTGCGGGGGTATTTTTGCATCTTTATTAGATTTGAAAAATGTGAAATTTTCCAACATTTTTTAGCAAGATTCTTCTTCTTCTTCTGGTGGCGCTGCAGTCCGGGGTGGACCTGGGCTCTAACCAGTAAGCCTCTCCAACCGGCACGATCTTTAGCCAGCTGTCTCCAACTGTGCACACCAAGTCGATTGAGGTCCTTCTCCAAATGCGTCCTCTATTGCGTTGTCCCACTGGTTCGGAGTCGAAGACTCTTCGGGCTGGAGCAGTGTTGTCCATGCTCTCCACATGGCTCAGTCATCTTAGGCGTTAAATCCGTAGACGCCTGACTAGGCTCATGCCGCTCTACAGCCCGTACCTTTCGTGGTTGAATCTTCTTCTCCAATAACCATCAACGCAGACAGGACCAAAGATTGAACGCAGAATTTTTCTCTCGAAAAGGCCAAGTGCTTTTTCATCCGCTTTTGAGATTGTCCATGACAGGGATGATCAAGGTCTTGTATAAGGTCAGCTTGGTCCTTCGAGAGAGGACTCTACTACTCAATTGCCTCTTTAGCCCAAAGAAACAGCGGTTGGCAAGAGTAATTCTGCGTTTAATTAATGTACTGGTGTTGTTCGTACTGTTCACTTGCGAGCCGATGTATACGAAGTCCTTCACACCCTCGAATTTATAGCTGCCTATGGTGACGTTTTGTCCAAGTCCTCGATGTTGTGCGTCCTTTCTTGATGACAGCATATACTTCGTTTTGCCCTCTTTCACCACTAAACCCATTAAACCCATTTTGGCCGCCTCCGCTTCAATACCAGAAGCTTCAGAATCAAAACCTGTCAGTTGAAAGATAAGATGGGTCTGGCTGAAGAGCCGGTTTTGTGAACTCAAAAAAGGTCAAAATCCGATCATTTCTGAAAGTCATTTGGCAAACAAAACAGAACGTTCTAATTTTTTGATTCATTCTAAAACGCTTAAGGTAGAGGAAACGCTATGCTATGCTTAAAAGCTTCAAACACAACCTAAGGGGAAATTTGCAAAAAAAATCCTTGTTTGGCAAACAATTTGTTCTTGCGGGCTCAGAAGGCAAACTCTCATCACGGCTGTTTCAATAAATGGCGAAATAAATGTAGGCGACTGCCTGCAGAGGCGCTTAAGACCTTTTTACAACAATCATCGAGAATTCCCCTTATTTTAGCCTCACCTTGCGTCATGTCACTATGGAAAGAGGGCTATGGATTGGTATGAGCTAAACAACTTTTCGGTGGTACCTAGGGGATTCAATTCCCCCGAATTCGTCAGAACTTAGGCCAATTGAAAGATATTGGGTTTTGGTAAAAAAAGAGTAAAGGTTACCATAAAAGCTGTCAAAAAAATGTTCTAAAAGTAGCTCCAAAAATGTGACAAATGTCACCATAAAAACAACGATGGAAGGTGTTCCTGAAAAATTTAAAAATTTGTTAAAAACTACGATCGAGCAGAAACTTTTGACAATTTTAACTAAATAAGGTGGGTATTTAAAATTAATCATTTTGTAAACGAGATTTATTTAAACTCCTGTTACGTTGCACCCCTAGGTAATTTCACATTTTGCTTTGGTCCCTTGTTTTCAAAGCATCGGGTATACTGTATTGCAAAAATACAATCCAAAAATTAAGGTAAGAGAGTACCTGGCCTTGACAAAATGTTTCACAACAGGAATAGTAAAGAGAAGCCATTTTCCGGAGCTACAGATAGAGGTAGTGGTGAAGACATTCATAAACAATGTAAAAAGAGAGAGAATCCTCAACCAGTTCATTAAATGATCGAGCTATCATTTGGTGAAAGGTTCGTATTATTCTCCCCATTTGAAATGGCAATCTCTTAGGGTGATCATGTAGTCGTCCTCAAGCGGAGTGACTGTAGTTTGTACGACGGAAAAAAAACCTATTGACTACCTCTCTACAAAGGCTTCCGACAACCGAAACGACATCCCTATAGTGCCGACCATTATCATCAAGAAGAAGAAAAACGAGGATAAATACACTGTCTGCTTGGCAAAACCACAGGTAGGCTCAATTGGTGCTCAACCGAAGCCAAACGATATGGAAGAATGTCATGCCTGTCAAATTAATCGTTCATTGTGTAATTCTCATGGGAATTAGGAAAAATATCCGATTGTTAGCAGGTTTCTGGATGCCATTAGGGGTCCTTCAACTCTCATCTAAGGAAGCATCTACAGGGAATTGATATGTTCGAAGGCGTAGTGTCATCTCACTATCACGTCCGAACTTGTGGGTGGTCAGATCAAAACTCTCTGATTGAACATTACACATGACAACGAAGATAAGAGCTAAGATGCATGGCATGAGTATTATGACAAAAAGGGGAACACCTCATACGCTCTCACGCTCTCACCATAGTGTTGCTAATACACTACAGAGGGGAAGATTTATGGAACCCAATGCTAATGCAGTTAATTGAAACCAACTACACTCGAAAGCATTTGAATTGGGACACACAAAAATTACTGAAATAAACTGAGTTTCTTGCCATTCTTTTGTTCCTCAATGAAATCACTTACAAGGGAATTCTACCCGCAGGGACAGTGAGGGACAGAGAGCCCTTGATATCAGGCTTCACTGAATTTGACAGCGTAACTTGTTTGTACTCCTTCGCTACTGCCCACCTTGTCACAGGAGCTACGTCGAATCTGATGACTCTGGATGGCGATTGCGAGCTTGGGTCACCCATTTCGTAGGGTCTTCAGATAGGGTTGCCGAAGCTAAGATACAGTCAACCCCAATTTCAGCGGTGGTATCAAAAAGTGCCGAAGAATGAGAAGTTGGGGGTTAGTCAACCGCTAACGAACTCCTTCAGGTGACCTAGCCACCAAATGTCGTAAGTGAGTGTCACCATAGTAAACCCGGCAAAACGTGTTCACTGGGCACAAACTACTCTGGGGACCAACATGAGTTCTTCAACAAAATGCCATTCAAACAAAAAATACAAAAACTCACTGCAGCCCTAAACTGCTAGAAAGCAGACACCACTGCAATCCAGGAAGCGTGGTGGACTGAGCTGGGCACAAAGATGATGAGGAACTGGGAACAGAGAGAGGCGCTTATTTGGATGTGGATTTATTGCTCGACGCACTCTTAGTTGAACGCTTCTTGATAATCCGTATATTAGGATAAATTGGGGAACATCAGGCTGATTTGCGCCCACACCCCAACAGAGGACAAAGATGGCAACAGGAAGGATGACTGCTATGATCTCCTGGAAGGGATACGATCAATGCCCAGCTTCGACACCAAGATCGTTCTAGGAGATTTCAATGCAAAAAGACATCTTTGCTAAAGTCATTAGGAAACGCAACCTGCACAACACCACAGCCTCAGGCTGGTGAACTTTGTCAGGGGACTTAATTTCTCTGTTGATATCTGCATTACGTTTATAGGAAGACCTTCGAGCCACTCTTATATAAGCTACCAGTAGTAGTTTGCCAACATTGATGGTATCCTTTTTTCTTGGTACCGTTTCTCTTTCGTAGCATCTCCGTGGAACCTCTCGCCTTGCTCATAGTGTATGCTGTACGTGATTTGAGCAAAAGATAATTTTTCCCCTTATCTACGGGTTGAGTACCAATTTGGAAAGTTAATGTACTAAGTACAAAAAAAAGATGAATATCTTAATGTACGTTTCAGCGTCCCCTGATCAATCAACGGTCAACCAGATTGATCACGTTGCCATCAATGTCAGGCACTCCTTCAGCATACTTGATGTCGAAACCTTCAGAGGAGCCAACATCGACACTGTCCATTTCCTTGTTGTAGCCAAGATATCCCAAACTGGGATATCAAGAGAACAGCGGAGTCGAGAAAAGACACCACGGTTTGACGTCAGAAAGCTTCAATCACAACGCACTGCTATGATCTCTGTCGATAGAGTCTTCCTGGATTTCTCTCGCTCTTTGTCTCCCTCAGAGAGAAAAGCTTCAACAACACATTTTACGAATTGTACAGTGACATGCAACGGATAAAGGGTCTAGGCCATGTACACGAAGAGAGAAGCTGCAGACCAAAGTTATTCCAACTCCACACTAGAGGAACAACGCAATAGATAGAGAGGAACAATCTCGAACATAGACGTGGAGATGCACTTTCCGCAACCCTTTGGAGCTTTTAATGAAGCGACGGAGATATGCTTATATTACTTATGTGTTTCTGTCAAGTCGTTGAAATGTGGGGCATCTAAGTAACTAAAAAAAAATGTTTCGAGAGAAAAGTTCTGCGCGATTTTTAGTCCAGCTTGCGTTGATAACATTTGGAAAAGAAGATTCAACCACAACTTAGTCCCGGCCCTATACGGGCTGTACACCGATATGAGTCTAGCCAGGCGTCTATGGACTGTACACCGACATGCATCTAGCCAGGCGTCTACGGACTGTACGCCGACATGAGTCTAGCCAGGCGTCTACGGACTGTACGCCGACATGAGTCTAGCCAGGCGTCTACGGACTGTACACCGACATGAGTCTAGCCAGGCGTCTACGGACTGTACACCGATATGCGTCTAGCCAGGCGTCTACGGACTGTACACCGACATGAGTCTAGCCAGGCGTCTACGGACTGTACACCGACATGAGTCTAGCCAAGTTTAGGTCATGTTGAGCGTATGAACAACTTAGTTCCAGCCCGAAGAATCTTTGACTATAAGCCTGTGGGACAACGCAACAGAGAATCAACGTACAAGGTGGCACACCCAATCTGAGAAGGACCTCAGCCGGCTTGGTGCGTAAAACTGGAGACAGCTGGCGAGAGATCCGGTCGGCTGAAGACGCATGTTGACTGAGGACCAGGTCTACTATAGAGAAGAAATTTCTAAATCTCCGAGATGATAGGGCACTGTAATCTCCAAGTGGGTGTGTAATGGTTTCTTCCCCCTCTTCATCGTTGCTATTTCTGCAAGAATCGTTATAGTGGCATACCTAGTCTGGAAAACACTGAGTGTTCTGAGACTCGACCTGATCGTACTGATCTCCTGCGTGTTTAGGATCAAGAGAAGGGCATAATTGTTTTGTGATGAGACACCCTGGTCCAGTAGACCATCTACGTTTGGTGTAAGTAAGCATGTTAAGCTTTAGCAGATGTTTTGCAGCAGCGATGCGCAGTTCTCCGTTCGGAAAGTGTACTGTAACCAGTTTGTCTGCTTCGGAATTCTCAGGGATGTCACTGAGTCCCGGCACTCACATTGAAATACTTAGCGATCTTGTTGAGAGATAGCGATCTAAGAAGCACATTAATATCGTCTTGTTAAGTTAGCAACATTACAAAAATGCCGCCTTTGCTTTCCTCCACGATCATCCGGATCAGCGGTGCGTATTTTGCGAAAAACGAAGGCAAGGGCATTCCCACCATCGTCTGGTGTGTTGCCCGATATTTTACCAGCATAACAAGCATCATTGTGAGATCAGCATTAAAGAGAAAAAAACGTGAATAGCCGATGCCGGCAAACGTACACGTCTGCGGAGCTTAGAAAACCCCTCACGCATCACACCCAAAATCACCACGTAATGCACGCTTACAATCGGGAATCCCTATGAAAAGACTTGGAAGCAGAAGTGACGTAGCTATCGTCAACGTCACGCCAAGAAAGAACGACCGAACCACTTGCGATAAGCCACTGCCCCACAGTGCCCAGCGTGCACACAGATAAGCCCCGAGGGTTGCCAAGTGCCAAGTTCAAGAGCAAATCTTTCCGATCAGCCTCTGTCGACTGTCGAGCGAAATCAAAACAACATCCCCCGACAGACACACGCGTAGCGCGGAAGAACATCAACAGACGGCACAAGCACACCCAGAGAGAGAGAGAGGACGGTGTGTGTCGTGGTTGCAATTTTTCACCACCCCTCTCGGTCCTCCTTAAGTAGGTTTGGACTTCAGTGAGCTATTCGATTTTGACCACACATTCATCCACATCATCATCATCGTCGTCATCATCATCCCCCGAGGTAGTCCGAGTCTGTGTGCGGACGGTGGTGCGCACACCGTTGAGCGAGCATTCGAGAGCTAGAGCCCCTCGTCTTCCGTGTGATTCGCGGCACAGTGCGGACGATATCTGCGCCGAGAGGGTGCTAGTTGCGGAGCGTTCTGTTTTGCTTTTGTGTTGTTTTTTTTTTTTGTTCTTCCCCCGAGTGCGTGTGTGTGTTCGTTCGTTCGTTCCGCCATCCTAAGGCGACTGGAAAAGGGGTAGATAATCGAGCACGCGGCGGTACTCACTTTCAGTTTCGCGTTCAAATTCGTGACAACAAGAGTTCAAGTTCAGCCAGTTCAGTCAGTGGTCGCGGAAGGAGCTGCCGAGTGTCGTGCGAATTGATTTGCGAGTATTTCCTTTCTAGTGATTCCCCAGCGAGTGCTTCAAGAAGAGTGCAGAACATGGCTTCAGGACTCCTGCTGATTGTCTTCGTTGGTAAGTGGTTTTAGTTTACACGTGTCCTTAGCCCCTGTCCCTGTCCACGGAGCCGGTAGTGTTTAATTGAATTTCCGTGACCGTGTTGCCGGCAGGGCGGCCTTTGAGGAGGGAGGTGGGGGTGGGGTACTTGTCTGCTTGATTGTGAATAGAAAATTGTGTATAATGTCGGTGCTTCAAAAGGACCCTCAATCCAAGTTAATTTGATTATGCATCTGCGAGCGAGGGAGAGACTGGAGCCGAGAAAGTGATACATTTCACATTTGTGTGTGCACTGTGCAAATTGGCGGCTGCTGAGTGGGCGGATGTGGGGGACGATCACGTTTTGATTATCTCCAATTGGAATGCGTTGCCGTGGAGGTGGCAGTGGCAGTGGCGGTGCCGATGACAGTCGCTTGGGTGTCGAACCGGGGGAGGATGTTTCAAAAATAGATTTTTCGGGTGTTGCGGATGTTATCGCGCCGGAATGAGTGAGGAGATGTGACAGTCAGGACATGGTTTTTGAGGAATGTGCCTTCCGGTAGTCTTTTTATCGCAGTTTCTCGGGGCTGGGTTGGGGGGTGGTATTTTTGTTCGAAATCGATTTTAGGGAGCGTCTTGTGGCACTAATTGATTGTTTTTGAGAAGCGTGCGAGGAGATGGTTGGGCGGGGGATTCGGTGAAAGCAGACGTTGTTTATCTTGCGGCAGATGTCAAAG
Source organism: Eristalis intricaria (assembly GCA_964034865.1). Taxonomy (NCBI): domain Eukaryota; kingdom Metazoa; phylum Arthropoda; class Insecta; order Diptera; family Syrphidae; genus Eristalis; species Eristalis intricaria. The sequence goes on along the minus strand of OZ035873.1, from coordinate 80,821,227 downwards.
GAGTGTTCCACTCCTGCTATTTTAGGCTGTCCCCCGCCAGAAAGCTCTAAAGTCTGGTGAGCTCCAATCTGTATAAATTCGACCCTGAATTCGACCGATTTGCTCCCAGAAAAGCGACATTGCTGGCGACTATTTTGTCCTCAACAAACAAGCACGATCTCTGACTAGCCTTTTCTTTTCAAAATGAACCAAACACGTTGGTCTAAGTGAGCCGCAGCCAATAGGCCGTCAGGGCACCCAATATAGGCCGAGTTCATAATTGTAAACAGTTTGCTGTAAATCTGCTGTACAACTCCCTTGTGTGCATTTATGAGCACAAACAATGCAGCATTGATTGCTATGCTTTTGCGAAAAGTTAGTTTATAAACGTAAATTTGAAAAACATGTGCAGGACACAAAAAGTGGCGGAAATTAAATATTTTGTGTAACTTGCGATCTTGATGTTTTCGGACTTAAGCCGCGCTTACTTCAAAACTTGGAATGTCAGGTCAAGACTACAGTGGACTCCCCATGAGTCGAATTGTCACGGGATACCATAATTTGTTCGAGTTAGAGAGAGAGTTTGACTTTGAGAGAGGTTTTTGTATGGAAAATTGAGGGAAATGTATGTAAAATATGGCGAAAAATTTCGAGTTAGAGAGAGTTCGACTTAGGGAGAGTCCACTGTCATTCCCAAAAATTATTATTTCCTAAGTACTATTAATAATTGTCCCGATAACGTATTTGTAAACCATATTCGGATGGCCAGGGCAACATTCCAGGTATCATCATCATCATCTTCTAACCCGCATGATCCACTAAAGGAGTCGCGGAGGTAAACCACGCACGAGAGATCTCCAGGCAACTCGATCCTCCGCCATCGACTCTAACTCAGCAGGTGTTACCCTCAAACGTAACCATGGACTTGGACTAACCGCCTCATCCTGGATTGTCTTCCTGATGGAATCGCATTCAAGGCCCGCCTCAGAAGTCGTGATGGTGGGGACATACGTGCTACGTGACCAAACCAACGAAGCATAGCTCTTTCCCTTCGGAGAAGCAGCTGCTCAATGTTGAGTTCCTCGAGCACTGTAGTGTTTCCCACGATATCCCGGCGAGTAATTCCCACAACAGCACGAAGAGATCTCATCTCAACAGCTTGTATTCATGATCTTATTCTTCCGGGCATCACCCAAATTTTCATGACCATAGGTGAGAGTTGGAACAAATACTGAGATGAAAACTGCTAACTTGGCTTTCACACTAAGCTCGGACTTCGTGATTTCAGATCTCCCAAGCTCTGTCGAAACTGACCCAGCTTGACCAATCCTACACAAAAGTTCAGCATAACTGCTCCCATCACTCGTGAAGGAGACCCCGGGATACTTAAACGTCTACACTTGCTTCAATGAGACTCCACTAACATGTAGGGTGCATTGAACAGGCGTTCTGGGAATTACCATAACCTCTGATTTGTCCACGTTAACCTTCATTCCAGAATCAATACATACGGCTACAAACCTATAGAGTGCGCGCTGGGGTTCCGTCTGGGAAGATGTGAGGATACCTAAGTCATCCGCAAAAAGAAGATGACTTACCCTCAACTCTCCCAATGTGAAACATTCCTCACCTCGGCTGCGCTGCACCCTCCTATCCATATAAACAATGAAAAGGATAGGTGACAATACGAGCCGTTAGCGAAGTCCAACACCCACGGTGAAAGCTGTTGATTTAGCACTGTTAACCCGAACAAAGCTGCTCACCCACTGTGAAAGGTGTTGATTTAGCACCGTTAACCCGAACAAAGCTGCTACAGTTTGTATATAGAGATTGAATGGCCCTCAAAAGAGGATCTTCTCCTGCAGAACACTCCAGAGTTTACCTTGAGGAACTCGGTCATATGCCTTTTCCAAATCTAAAAACAGCTGTATATGGGTTTGGCATACTCCCAAGCCTTCTCAAATACCATTCTTAGAGTGAAAAGCTGGTAGGTTGTACTTCTGCGGGGACGAAAGTCGCAATGTTCATCCCTCATTATTGACTCGACCGTAGCTCTAGAACGCGCTTCCAAAACCTTAGCGTAGACTTTTCCGGGGAGACTTAATAGGGACATGTCCCTGTAGTTCGAGCAGTCTCGTTGGACCCTCTTCTTAAAAAGAGGGACTATCACCACTGTTTTTCAATCGCGCGTTCCCAGGCCACCTTAATAACACGAGAGAGCCATAAAACTCCCTCTTTACCCAATGCCTTAAGCACGTATTTCATTCACACCGACGGACTTGCCAACTTTTAGCGAAATCTGAACACACACACGGAGAAATTCTCGGTTTGGTTGCCGTAAAGTACATCTCAAGCTAGAACTTTGTGGAACAATTTAGAAACTTGCGAACAATTGCTCATTTAGACAAATAAGTTTAATGCAGCTAAATGAACGGGTTTTAAATATGTTATTCAAATCACAAGGCCATTATTTATGCTGATAAAAGTGTACATAAAATGGCCAGATTTCACTGACGCGCAAAGAGTAACTATGGAATGTTTGATTTCGGACAAAACTTTGCCCCAGGGTACAGCCTATTTCCTCTTGACAGCCATAAATTCGCTTTCCATGGAAACCTACCTAACTGCTTTCTCCAGTTTCCCCGACGAGTGGGTTGAGGTCCATCTTAACTTATACTCTGGTGTTGTTGCTTTGTCTCATTGGTCCGGAGTCGAGGACTATGGAGTTGAGCTGAGTTGTTCATGCGCTCGACATGGCCCAGCCACCTTGGGCATAGACGTCTGGGTAAGCTCATGTCGGTGTAGAGTTCATGGCTACATCTTTTCCTCCAAATACACAAGCACTACCTTTTGAAGATTATAATGACACCTTCATCTGCTCGTGAGATTGTTCATCCGAGTGCACCTTGCAGCAGGACTGGGGTAAGAGGTGTCTTATATAAAGTCACACTGAACCGTAAATCCAACGAATATTTTCATTGAGCCAACGAAAAGTTCATTAATTCTTGTCCGATGAACTTGTTCGTTGAGTCAACGAATGCCTGTTCATTAAACCAACGTACAAGTACATTAGCCCAACGAACATAGAACATTCCCTTAACGAATGACTTCATTAAAAAATAAAAGCCACCTTACCCCATTTTCATTTGAAATTGAATTTTTATTTGAAACCGGTTGAAATATAAAACAAAAATTTGTAATTTATTTAAAAAAAAAGTGTTTTTGCCCGTTCACGTCTTTCCGAATAACGAAATACGCTAAAGCCCGTAGAGGGCCAGGACCTAGCTTCAGCAACCACTCGTATTGTGCGTGCTATTATTCTTTCACGAGTGGAAGAGACCTACAGTTTAATGCCGACTCCGAACGGAGTAGTTGAGAAGCTTTTTCTAGACAGGAATACTCTTTGAGCATTCAGAGCATCAGTGACTCGAAAGAGGTGGAGCCGTTAAATATGAAAGGTGGTAAATTCGGGTATCGAACCTGGCACCCTCTGCGCATGAGTCGACGCACTTACCCACTACGCCACGGCAACCCCAAATTCAAATTAGTTTTATAAAAATTTGATTTTTAGTCATTTTCTTCGCTTTCTGATAACACCCGCAGCCGTTTGTGAACTGGCGCGAAATCACTGAATAGACAGTCAGTTAATTTTGTGACGAGATTGCTACTACATCAATAGATTCAACTTTAGTTTCGTCTGCTGAAGGCTCTGCTGGTTTGATAAGAAAATCAGTTATTAAGCTTTGCTAATCTTTCCGTAATTCAATATGAATTTCTTGATACACAGAAATGCAATTAGTCAGCTCACGCTGGACTTTGAATGCCCGCTCAGTATTCGGGCCATTATTAAGAAAATGTATTTATAATTTTTGCAAAGTTGAAGACCTTCTCGAACTATTTTTGCAGTACATGGGGAAGGATTGTTATCTTCTTCCTCACTGTTATTTTCTTCGGCTGAATCAAATAACATTTCAATAATATCATCATCACTTGAGGGCTCATCTACAAGCAACTCATTGATGTCAATCTCGTTAAGGCTATCAAAACCTTCGCCACCAACTTCATATGCCAAAGCAATAATTTCAGTAGAAACCGGCATTGCTTGATTAGTAGCATTGTCCCTCGTCAGACTCTTTAACAAAATTTGCCGCACCCTTTATTCAGAGAAGAAGAAGAAGAAAAAAATATTAGATAATGATCTAGTTGAAAGACAGTATTATGTCATATCTCTAAAAATGTAATTTACTGTAAATTGTGCGACAACATATTGTAAGTCATGTAGCAATTAAAATAAAATATCTATCTATCTTTATTCAGAGAAAAAGAAAGATGTCAGAAAAAAATGTCATTCATACCCTCGGATTTAGTTATATCTTGCTGACTGACTTATATATCAACCCTCGTATTTCGTAGCATGCTTCAACTGCATACACGTACACGTGTCCTTTAATTCGAAACTGTTTTTTTGACAGACATCAATCCATTTACCTCTTTTAAGGCGAAGTCATCTACATCTGTTGTCCTGTTTTTCCTGTTTTCTGCGAGATTGACTGTAGCTGAGAACAGGAAAAACCTGGCAAATCCAGTATATACCGGGTGATTTGCATTCACCCTTGCATAAGGAGGCGAATTATCATGGAAAGAGACATATCCTCGAATGTGCTTCTGTTTGAACACGAACTGATGGATATTTCAACTTCGATGTGACTTTGAACTATTCTCTGAAAATAGGATTTAATGTCCCTTGAAGTCGTTTTTATTGCTGGCTTTTTTATCCCTTGCCTAAGTCATATCAGTTCGATTCGATATTTCACTACTGGCATCAGTTACTGTCTTACTCGGTCAGTCACTTTCCAAAGGGATGTAAATTAATTAAACATGTCCAGCCTATTCCAAAAGAAAATCAAATTCTCCTCGCCCGCCATCTGTAGACCTCTCTTTCCAAAGTCAGAGAAACATTTAATTAATTACCAACTTAAGTAATATCTTGAAGAAAGAAAGCTCCTCAATGACCGGCAGTAAGGCTTTCGCAGCGGTGACAATAGTCTCGCGCTAGCCTTTCGACGATAGTTTCGCTTCATGTAAGCATAAAAAAACGATAGCGTCTGAGAGATATCGTTTTGCCAGCATCGCGTATGCTAAAAACTGTCCGTAACTATCGTCTCGACGACTGATATTTGGCGATACCTATTATATAGTATTATATAGTATATATAGTATCATCTCCTTTTAAATGAGAACAAATTGTGTATTGTAACGACAGGCGAGACAATACTGCTGGTTTTACATGACCCAAATCATCGACGATATCATCGAAGTGAATTAAAAGGACGACAGTCGTCTGAAGAGTTACGCGATGAGAGCTCTGGTGAGCTGACATAACGAAATAGGCGTTCGCCCTAGATACATTTCTTTTGTCCTGGATAGAAAGCTTTCTTTCAAACTGTAGAAATCAAGGAATTCCTTTTGGAGTTAAATCTAATATCTACGAAATTAATGCGACTGTGCTCCAGTTCATGGTTTACCTCCAAGCATCTTCCTCATTTTTATAAAAGACCTTCTCAACGAAACTAATAATCCATTGATTTGCCTTGCGGACGGCGGCAATCGCAGTTTTTCATACTCCTTTCATAATCCAACGACAACGTATGATTTTCTCATTAAATTCTTCTTCTTCTTCAGGTGGCGCTACAGTCCGGGGTGACCTGGACCTCAACCAGAAAGCCTCTCCAGCCGGCACCATCTTTTGCCAGCTGTCTCCAACTGCGCACACCAAGTTGGTTGAGGTCCTTCTCCACCTGGGTGCGCCATCGGTTCCGTGGGCGTCCTCTATTGCGTTGTCCCACTGGTTCGGAGTCGTAGACTCTTCGGACTGGAGCAGTGTTGTCCATGCGCTCTACATGGCCCAGCCATCTTAGGCGTTGAATCCGTAGACGCCTGACTAGGCTCATGCCGCTGTACAGCCCGTACAGTTTGTGGTTGAATCTTCTTCTCCAATAACCATCAACGCAAACAGGACCAGACAGATTGAACATTAAATTCAGATCTCGATATAATCGTGCAATGGGGAACTGAAATCATCTTGAATTGAAGGCTTCCAAAACCCGATGTTGTCTTCTTCTAAAGCGAAACCTCTCGGGGCGGTTTAGTAGAAGAAACTGAAGAGCTTTCTATTCTCGGTATGAGTGTCACTAAAGCGACCAAATATCAGATGTCACTAAAAATGCAGAAAAATCTATTGGTTTCCTTCGCCGTTGTCCAAAGTTTTGGCATCATCTGAGTTGTCGAAATATACAAGAATGCATCCAACTCACTTACGACTTCTGGACCTTATCCAGAAAAGAGCCTTCAAAATGACGGAGACAGATTCATCAATTCCATCTCTTGAACACGGTCGTACGTAATGTTTCCTGTCTCTTTATTTTATCGATATTTCTTAAGAGACGCTCAGCCGGCCATTGCGGCTCATCTGGCATCCAACCGAAATGAAAGTTCGTCTACCAATGCCCATCGGTTTACCCTCGCGGACAATTTTGATATGCTTAACCTCTAACTTTGCCTTTCCCTGTCATTAAGATGTTCAGAGACTTAAAACCATACTAAAAGCCCACGGTTTTCTGTCCCATTTTATCAACTCAATTAAAGGTACGTCCGTATCGCTTCGCAATCTACACAAGAGTGATCTTTATTCATGTTCACTGCTCTCACACCGGTAGTCCCTTTTTACATGCTTTTCTCTTTTTCTTAGAAGAGTGCCTAAATTCGTTATATGGACTGCTACATTATGAAAGATGAAGAAGGTGAAAGAGCCTGCGAAATTTACGAAGGTTCCCAGTCTGCCTGAAACATAAGCTGCCCAACTTTCATTCAGTCGTGGACCACATGATATAAATGGCAAAGAGTTATTGAACCCCTTAGTCACCGAAAGTCGGAAAGAAAGTCTCGGAAAATGGAAAAACGCCTCCAAATAACGTCATACATCAACTCTCAACTGCTTTTCGATTCTCCGGTCGTTCTGGAAAAGATTCCCCTTTACACCAACCTAATTTATGTCCATACCTCTTGTTCGACACCCCTTAATCGTACCAACTACGAGCATATAAAGCCTATGTGATGAATGTTACCTTGGCCAACCTCTCGAAAACTGTTTTTGATTTTTTCCCTCTCTACATCGTCGTACACCACTGCCTATAACCACACTTCATCAAGTGAGTAAGTTTAGTTTATTTCGTAAGCATGTTTGCTTGTACTAAGCTTGAATAAATAAATAAATAAATCAGTTCCAACCGCATAGAGTCATGTGAAGAGATTAGCTATAGAGTTGATATTAAGTTGGGAGGTAATTTGGTCTCAAACCTCAGTTCCTCTTAAAGCTTGTTAGCATCGGCCGGGTGAACGAAATACTCACCTCGTCATGTCTGATGCTAAAACCAAGCTTACCACCAGAGAAGGCGGTTCTTAGACCTTGATAACTTTCCAGTCATCCATCTTTCCAGAATCCCCATGCGTGGTATTTTAGAGATGACTTGAGCATGTAATAGCTCAAGTTCAAAGCCCCATCCATGTGTCCCTGACCTTGGGAACACAGTCAGCAAGGAAACCTTTTGTGAACCTATCCTCGCATTCAATCATTTGACGCCTTCTGATGATTTCAGGCCCATTCGAAACAAGGGAGTGGTCTGTCCTTATTGCTTTGTCATTTCCTCCTTGAGGTATTAAGCCTCTTGCAGAACATCTTTAACCTGGTTCAAGGATTGCATCTTCTATATTTCCCCATGGATCAGAGAGTGGTGGCTTCCACTACATGCTCTTGGTTAGTTTCTGATCCCTTTCTGTTCAGTTTAGCTACCTCATAAGTGGTTACAAACCTGTGACCAGGGACTCAGCAGCGATTGATCGAATGTTGTAGGTTAAGACTCCTCAATTCTTCGTAATGGCATGTGACTTGTTTGAACATGATTTCCGTTCTCGGAATTGCTTTCACGGTCTCAATGGAAGGACTGGTAAGAGTGGTACGCCAGGACCTCCCCTTGAAAAACAGTGCCATCATCATCAGGAAAACAGTTCAGGAAAAATGCTTGCGCCTGAGGCACTGTTTATCTTCAATCCAGCTGAGTACAGATGAGTGACCCTATTGATGATGGCTTTGCTCGCTACAGTGACGCTTACAAGGCTCTAAAAAAAAAAGTCAAGCTATCGTTAAAGTGATCCAGTGCGGTTTGAGATCCTAGCTACCAGTCTAATTCTGAAGCCACTCTTTACAAACTACCTTGCTCGGTATCATGTGAAGATTCGCTTTCAACCCACATGTGGAGGTAGAGCTTACTAGACCTCTGACTACACACAGCAAGGCTTTCATCGCTGCCTGTCACAGGAAACACTGGCATCCACAAAAATGGGTCTTTGTGAGGTTAGAGTGGCGGGCTATCTTTAAGGTAGCCTCTTAGCCGCTAGGCCCGTTGTGTTGCCACAAATATCTAGCAGATCCTAATAGATCCACGGGCGTCCAAGTGATTGAGATGAGGCACGCAGTCCCAGGAGACCATCTACGTTTGGTGTGAGTAAGCGTTTAAAGCTTTAGTAGATGTCTTACAGTAGCGAAGGGTTCACAATTAACAGTGTGTGTGTACATCCACAAGATCGACAACGTCATCCATTCACTGCAGGATAACTCCCCCCCCCCCACCCACTTCCCGCACTCATCTATCAAAGTTCGACGACATAGATTGTACCTCGCACAGAAATAAACTGTTTGCATTGTCATCTTTGGCCATAAATTAATCACCGAAGTGCCGGATTAAAATACAATTCGGTGTAATTGATTTGCCCTTTCAACTGCAATCTTATCGATTCTGTCGTAATAGCACAATGAATGAACATTTCTTTAGAATTCGTTTTTGAATCAGCACTGCCAGCTGATAAGATGAAGTGGTCAGTGCGATTAACACGCCCGTTGGTAAACATCGAACGGCTGTCGTGTGACTCTGGCGTTTATCGAACGATATCTTACACGGTTGTTAACTTTCTCAAGTTCCGCGTGATAAAACTGTGTGCGAATACATTTCGAAAGCCTTTATCCGGTAAGGGATTACAGTAGAAACGCCATATTCAAGAGAGGCCAGAGAGAAATGTGATGAGTTCGAAAATGTGTTGTTTTGTGGAACGAATATCCCGGGAACTAGGACGAGGCCTTGATTGAGGGTTAGCATGATGATGAGGAAATTTCATGCCGATGTGAAGTAGGATAAGATTTTCTAGAGGGAGTGCCTCGGTTGACAAGTTTGAAGGAAGAAACAAGACGTCCACATCTGGTCACCGTGGTATTCATTGGCCCTGGCTGAGACCCCGTTCTACGTGGTCGTATAGTCGTCGGTATTCCTCCACTTCAACTGGAATTCAATGGGTACTCAGAATCCGTCGGCCGATAACAGGCATGCGGCATGCTTGTATCATCCTCAATTTGTACTCCAAGTCACCCAATGTCGTCTCTTCGGTAATAAATTGCTTGTTCGACATTAGCCAGTGTCCAGAAACAAGTTGCTATACGGGGCGCAATATATTTCTGGACACCACAGTCTTCAGACAAAATTGCAGATCCCCCTTAATTCATTCACCTGCCAAAGCAAATGATCCCGTATCCATCATGCATCACCACCTTCCGACAGCTCAATAGTCGACATTGAATATCTCACGTTCTCTCGAAATTCCTTGCACCCTCGTTGAAATCTGCACAACCATTCCCATCCAATTTAGATCTTCCCGGCCAGCATTGCCAGGCGACTGCACCAACTTCTCAGTTCAATTAGTGACGTCATGAAAAATGAAGAGCCCACTTTTCTCGAAATTCCAAGGACTCCGATCGAATTTTTTGACGAATAAACTTCGATTACCATTTCCCCACCCAGACCCATGCATTCGGGGCGAAATGTCCGCCCAGAAACTCGAAAAATCGACTTTTCAAAAATGGACACACTTCACACGAAAAAAATGAAGTGAAATGGCTCCGCATTCGGGCCGCATTTTTATGCTGAAAATAAACGTATTTTCGTAGGAGTCAATTACATGAGAACACAATCTTGTGAAATGAATATCTCGGGAATCAGGACGAATCCAAGGTTGTGGGGTACCACAATAGATAGGAAATTTCATGTAGATGCGATGAAAGGCGCAGATTTTTGAGGGAACGCCGGGGATGATGTGAGTGAGTCAAAGTCCGTCATAACCTCTTTTTTCGCATTGAAATTGAGGTATTAGAAGATATGATCTTTTGTAGGACGAATTTCTCGGAAACTAGGACCAGCCCATGGTTGGAGGGTACCATTATGAAGCGGAAATTTCATGTAGATGCGGATTGAGGTACGACTTTCCATTGGGATTGCCATAATTGACAAGTTTGAAGCCAAGAACCAGATGTCCTCTTATGGCCTTCGAAATGTGATGAGTTCGAAGATGTGTTGCCCTGTGAATCGAATATCTCGGAAACTAGGACGAGGCTATGATTGAAGGTTAGCATGATGAAAAGGAAATTTCATGCAGAAGTGAAGTAGGATAAGATTTTCTAGAGGGAGTGCCATGGTTGACAAATTTGAAGCCAAGAACCAAGAACCGTCAGCAAAGCCCCCATGGCCTTGTGGTGCAGGAAGGCAATAAAATGCAAGTGGGCTAAAGCCTCGCATGGTTCACTGGCTCTTCATGTCAATATATAAGCCCATACTTCTCTATGGGGTTGCAATAAGTTGGACTGGCCAAAGATCATCTTCAAATACGTTCACCGTATCCTCCTCAGACAGATAGCTGCAAGCACCTGCCAGGTCAGACTAAAATCGTTTCAAATGTGGAAGGAGCACCTCATCATTCAAAATATACAGAAAAGTTTAAAGCTCTTATCAGACCTTATTTGTCAACAAAATCGTATCGTGCGGCTTTAGCTCTGAACTTCCTGGGTCATACGTTGAGCGATTGCTCAGATTTGCTCAGGGAACAGTTCAAATCACACTGATAAGAAATAATCAACAGAAATCCGTGTCTCAAAACAGCAAACGAGATTCGAGGAAATGGAACAAAAAAGCTTCTATTTAAGAAAGTGATAGATTCACTGACAGGCAGGGACAGCCCAAATTTGTGGGTCTAAAAGCTGGACCTTTGGAAAAGGTGCGTCTAACGTTGAAAGTGAGCTTTAAGACAGGATTGATTGAAATTTAAAGTCCATTGGGCATCAAATTTGAGTCCAGATTCCGCGACGCATCCGATTAGAAACTTCAGATTTGTGGAACTATTTTTACTAAATAATTACTCAGATTGGAATGAAACTTGATATGAAGGTTGATTGTGTACTTAATTGGCACACAAAGGGACAGGCCCAGTCTGTCCTGAATTTAAAATTGTACCCAGCTTGACCAATCCTAGTTAAGCTCTATATTAGGTTAGGTGAGGGTGGGTTGTGTGGCTTCCATCGTCAGGTTATGGCTTCACTTACACCCGGGGGTCCATTGTTTTGCCACTGACGCGGTTACCATCCGTTGCTCCTGAAACCATTTTGTTTTTTGGACGAATGCCCAGACTGCTGGTAGTATTATCTCAGAGTTTCTTTCCCAATGAAGTCCAGTAGAGAGCAGTTGCAGAGTAAATTTGAGGAGTTTTCCTCGTCGTGCTCAGCCATGCATCTGCTACAGAAGTCGTGGCATGGTAATCCTAGTCATTGCGCAGTATCCTGTGAGGACTCCAACTAGGTTACTAAGGTTTTCCCTGCCTAGACTGAGTATAGCCTCGGTTCTCTGTGAGTCCAGGTTTGGCCATACTTGTTTCTCATGTAGGCACATGCTAAGATTATTTCAGCTTTCACTAGCATTGCCGATCGATAGCTTCGTAATTTTTTGGTACCCAGACGTAAGAACACATCACCAAAAGTGCGCAGAAGTCATCGGTAGGTCTAACATGGCCGGTTTGGCAGTCCGGAGGTGATCTGATTGCATAACAGTTTACATTCATTTTAGGACTTCGAAATCAAGCACGAAACGGTGTGGGGTGACGCAAATGTGTGCAACATCACAGTTTCCTGGCATATCTCTATGTCCAGAAACCCAGCACACTATTAGACTGCAATGTGTAGATATCTCTAGAGACACGACAGAGTCCTGGTAATTCAAGTGCCATAATTGCTGGTTGACTGTCTGTGAAAACGACGATGCTCCCATTCGACGGAACTGGTAAGCAATCACTCATTTCATGAAATATTTACTTTGTCAGCACAAGCGAGTACAAAGTGACATCTACCTTCCTTTCTCGCATGAAATGCTTTCAAAGAGGCACGCGACTGTCTGTCTCCCCAGATAAAAATGTACACGCCACTAGAAAATTCATAAAATTTCCACTAAATTGAACAAACCCGTGCGCGATCAACAAACAGATCAGGTGGATATTGCTGAGTTGATGGTTTGTCATGTCTGTGAAAAGACGTCATGTCCAAAAAAGCACATGCCATCTAAGAGATTCTTAACTTATCTTTAACTTTGTCAATGATTCACAAAGACGATCAGATCTTCATCAGGCTAGTCACTTACTGCCCACATTTTCTCATTTATTCTTTTGAGCGGGTGTTTTCATTTATGGCCATTCATTGCGTAAGCATTTTCATCTCACCTCTTCTTCAGGTATGCAGAAATATAGTAGAACCAAAATGGGGAATCCAACCGAAAACAGCACACTGACTCTACATGGCAATAGTAAGACCAGAACTGACTTATGGAGTACTAGTGTGGTGGAAGGCCCTACAAATAGAGCAAAATCTCACCAGAATAAGCAGAATATAAATATCGGCATGCATCTGTATCACAGGTGAACTCAGATCAACACCCACGACAGCTCTCGAAATTTTACCCAATCTCCTTCCGATGGACATTTACGGGAAACTTTCTGGCACGCATGCAGGGAGTGTAATTAAAGGGGAAAAGCCCATGTCAAAGGGTACATGGCAATACTTCATAATTCGAAGATTCCTAACCAATCTGAGTACATAACACCATTTGAGGACTTCGAAATTAAGCACGAAACGGTGTGGGATGAAGGAAAATTGTGCAACTCCATTGTCAAAGAAAATAACTCTGACGGCTCTAAGTCGGAAGAAGGCACAGCCCTTGGTGTATACGCCAATTCGCCGGAGCTAGCAGTAGCCATACGGCTCCCGAACCACTGCAGTGCTTTCCATTCAGAAGTAACAGCTATTCAAGAGGCAGCCCTCCGGCTATCAATGACCCCGATAGACGGGGGATAGTCAGGCGGCCACAAAGGCTCTGGAAACACCATCGATTAACTCAGAGATGGAAAAACTCTACTGTATATCTCTGAGGGAAATTGCGGACAGATGCAGCCTTACAGTAGATGGAAGACACAATTTTCTCCAGCTGGTCCCTTTTTTGTAGTAAAATAATTTTTAATTATCGACTTGCCGCGGATGGAGGGTGATGGAAACTTCCACAATGTAAATTCACGTCAAGGGCAACAGTCCAGATCGACCTTCCTTCAAAGCCGATGTAAAATTTCATATAATTTACGCCAGAGAAACAAATTTGTTTTTTTTTTTCAAAAATTTCCCCAAATAAAGGTCGTTTTGTAAATTTTCCATAGCTTTTCCTTCAAGCTTCTATATTATGAAAAAAATCAAGGAAAGGAAAGGAAAAAAATTCTCTTTGGATCTCAAGGTGTGTCCTCCCTGAGAAAACCAAACAATCAAGCCCTAGAGTGGAACCCCCAGGGAAACAGGAAAACGGGGACACACTTTACGCTGGATGGTTATTGCCCAGAGATAGAAACAAACCTTCTGAGCCAGTTTAAAGATGTTGGGATCCCAGACCTAGACGAGCTTTTGAACGCTCGCTTAATGACAGCGTTGTGCTACACAGTGAAGGAAGGTTGAAGTAGGGAGCCTGCCTTTTCGAAGTGACTACCAGAGCAAGACTGGACAGGTAAGCTCAGATAGAACACTTCGCATTGGCGGAGTCCCTGATGATGACTTTAAACGGAGAGACTCTTCTAGACTGTGTTCTTGTCCTACCGACTCCAGTTACAAGCAAGCCACAACGAACATCAATTTTCCCCTTCCCAGACAGCAAAAATAATCGATGGATTCCCCCATTCATCAAGGCAATTGCTCCGAATCGATAAGACACACTTAATCCACTGACAACCAAAGCCCCCTCCTTCATGTTTTGTTAATGACAAAATGCCTAATCCCTCTCGTAAGCATCTGCTTAGCACTGTCAGGAAGGCTTTAAGGGCGGCTTTCAGCTCCTGTTCGCGTTATCAATTGACAACCAGCAGAACTGCGTGTCGGAGTTATGAATTATTGCTCGGTTGGACCCCAGCACGTACGTTCGTGTGCCAACTCAATTGACGTCTATTTGCAAGAGAAGAATATCTCGTAGAAAGCTTGTTCTTTTTTTTCGGTCGCCACCCAAGACCTGACGGCGTCTATTTTTGGGGGGCATCTTTCTAATTTTACACATCCGAAGACCGCGAAGATACTGTGAATTTGTGAAACACAAAATCTGACACGAATGTCATCAGTGTCAAGCGCGATATTTGAGAGGTCGTTTAGAGAACAAACGTCTGGTGTGTCGTTCATCGGCTGGCGTTGTCAACATCAGCATCGATCAAGAGATTATGTCACACAGCATGGATCGTGTATTCCTCTCACGGCATTGCGTCTGCGAACAAATATTGTATTTTCGTCGAGGAATTTTCGTGTGTGCTGTCAAATGATAAGTTTATCTTGAACTGGTCAATCAGTCATATCCATAGCCTGTATCTGGACAACTGCAGCGAAGCACATCAGCCACTGTAAACATTGACTGGTCGAATTGATTATGCCACCGTTCGTGGTGGCAAGCTTATCGCGCTGATTTATCACAAGACATGTGGTTCCAAGGGTCGTAAAAATTAAGTCTATCGAGTGGTGATTATGGAAATCGTAAATAGGCGCTTAATTGTCATGTACTGCTCGGCTGATTTACGAGAGATTTAACTTTTTACAATCAGTGCGACATACTTTAAGTAGTTGCGGTTTAATTGGGGGGAATTTTGATTTTTCTTTTAGAGGCATATATTGGCTCGCGTTCAAGATGCTTAATTTAATGAATTGTTGATAGTGCGACCACCCACTTGCATGTCTCGCGTTTCGAGCTGAAGGCTTCTTGTCACTGGTTTCTGCATGAGAGTCAATTTTGGTAGTGGGTCTGACTTGTCACTGCCTGCAATCCGTTAGGGTCTGATACCAAAATTCGACCACAAACTCGTTATATTTCCAAAAGGTCGAATTTCCCTCTTGGATGAAGTTGGCTGACAATAGTATGTTGTGTTTCTTAAAATCGGCCAAGCGCCTTCCACATTTGCAGTGACTTGAAAGTTAAAACCGCCAAGCCCCAGAACTATCCTGTGGATGTCTAGAATCTCTAGTGTCTAGTCTGGTCTAAAATCCAACCGTAGTACAAAGTATTAGCGTAGTGTCAGTTTCCGCTGATTGCTTGTTTAGTAACATAGGTTGCTAGCCCCTTTTCCTAGACAAGTCTTAAGGCTCCCGACAAGCCCACACTTCCACAGCCCGCCACTCAGCTTCGCCCTCCTCGTATAACGAATAGTTACCATTAGAAGGTAAGTCAAGCCCTTCCACACGAACTTGATTGTTGCGCTAGTGTCCCAAGCCAAGATTTAGGCAACAAGTAGTTTCCCGATCAATCGCGGGGCTGAATTCCAAAGCCACTGTGGACTTTTCGATACAGAGCCTTTAGAACGATGAGGGTATTGCCTTGGGTTCGAAGAAAATTCGAAGCTCTCTGGTCCTAAGTTCTGCTAATGCTAGGAAAGGCCTTAATCCACGGAGAGGCGAGATCACCCCAGCCACCCATCATCACTCATTGGCCGCAGGCATACCCACCAGCCCCCCCACACTGTGAAGCCATAAACAATCACCATCGACAGACTTTCAGCGGTCGCTTACAAGATAATTATCCAATGAAAAACAGCACAACGTCTCTGACAGCTCACTTACGATGCACTCGCTCATCCAACAAATGCGCCGATCAAACGTTGCATCTATCCGTATCAATCGAGTAGCGTGCGCCTTCACGGATGCGGAAAACAAATACATTTCCTCTGGAAACAAAATAATTTGAAGTATCTACTCGTACTCGACCGCTTGTTTTGCCGACGTGTCCAACTGTGCGGTGTTCATTACACTCGATGCACATGCAGGAAGCACTCGTATTGTACAAGTATCTGCCGAAAAAAATAGTATCTGCGGGGTGAGGCAGAGAGAAATCCACTCGCCTTTCAGCCGGTCAGTCGGAAAAGCTCAAGTTCAACTGCTTAATTGCTCGCTTGACGTTGACTCACTGCCTCTCTTTCTCTCTCTGTCTCTCCGTCTATCTGGGGGATGTATTTTTAGACGACACATCTGTGAATGTATCGTTCGCGTTTATGTCGCCGCCGGTGCTCTCTGTGGTGGGCGACCAGTTGATGCGGCAGCAGCATGTTGACTGGTGGCTTTATTTTTTCAAGTACAAGGGCGAGTGGATTTGCCAAGAATCTCCCAACGGGTTCAGAAAATACATCAATTGATTGCAGGGAAATGCGGCTGGGTGACGTAGAGAATTGCGCGGCCTTGAGTCGGTATTTCTTTTCCGCATTTACTTGGGGCACACGGCTTGCTTACAAGTTGTTTGAATTGACATGAAAGCGTGGTGAGATTTGGCATGAAATCCGCTGCCATTTACTTTGGTCTGGGGGAAGTGTTTGTGTACAAGATGTGAAAGATCTAGAGAGAGCTAGGTGTTTTCCTAGCTCCTGCTTCAATTCCCTCGGTCTAGACTCTGCGCTTATCAATTATTACATTTGCATTCCCACGTTCCGTCGTCTCGTTAATTTTTCAATGACCCCAGCGACCTGCATACGTTATCACCACTTAATAGATCGCTACAATGTGTTCATTCACCTGGATTTACTTGAATTATTTCAGAACTATCGACAAAATTGGAGGTGCTGTGTGCATGTACATTCGAAGCCATTTTAAAAATAGTCGCGTTTATTTGACGCAAATGAACATCAGTGGTTCGATTTCTTTGTGTAGAGATATGACAGTAAATTCAAGAAAGACTCACGAAAGAAAATACTGAATTATTTCGGCACTGTTAATAAAAAATAAGGCGGCTGGAGTCTCCTCGAAAAACTGATCCTCTCTAAATCTTCCTTCAGCAAGTAAATGCACTCCCAACCGGTTGTAGCTCTCGCTGACTGCACTTCGTTAATTGGCTACAGTGTCTCACAATGTCCCAAAAT
This sequence comes from Eristalis intricaria, assembly GCA_964034865.1. Classification (NCBI taxonomy): domain Eukaryota; kingdom Metazoa; phylum Arthropoda; class Insecta; order Diptera; family Syrphidae; genus Eristalis; species Eristalis intricaria. Next base: position 80,803,920 of record OZ035873.1, on the reverse strand, counting down.
CGGTTTTCTCCCCTGAGAGAAAAGAAAGTCTCTAAAGGGTGGTCTGATTGTGAGTTTTGCGGTAAGATCGCGTGACCAGGGTTGGACACAAAGCGATCATTCTGTAATGTATGTTCACAATTATTTCGGAGCCTAAGGAACCATTTAAAGCATAGGTTACGTTAGGTTGAAGTGGCTGACTGCCGCGCATACAAGCAGCAGACACACTTAGGCCAAACATAGGCCCATTGTGTTATGACGTAGGCCACCTATTCCTCAAACCAATCTGTGCTTTTGATAAAGCGAAGAAGAGAACTGATTCTGACGCTGCTCAGTTCAGCCAGATTAACGGAGAATAGGGCCCCAGAAGTCTGAATCTACGGGATGAGAGACCACTGCAGCTGCATAGCAAGTGTTCGATAGTTTCTTTCTCATCCTCGTCCATGCAGCTTCTACAGACATCATTATAAGGAAGGCCTAGTCTAGAGGCGTGAGTTCCGATGGCACAATGTCCTGTTAAAATGCGTATAAGAGGTCTGAGGTTTGCCCTGCTTAATCTGATCAAGCTAAGCGATCGTTTGGGATCGATCATAGGCCAGAGTTGTTTCGTAATGAGGCATCCTGTGCCAGATGTCCACCTGCGGTTTGCTTGGGCAAGCGTTGCAATCTTTAGCAGATGTTTAATAGTAGCGATAAGCATGGAGGGTGGGTCTGCACCCGGAAACAGCACGGAGTTTGTTTCTAGCGAGCTCGTCCGATTTGCAATTCTCTGGAATGTCATAGTGCCCCGGCACCCACATCAGTTGGATGCTAAAATACTTGGCCATCTCGTTAAGATATAGGCGGCAATTTAGGGAAGTCTGGGAGTTAAAAGTGACTGAATACAGAGACTTGATCTCTGCCTGGCTATCGGAACAGCTGACGATATCTGTGCGCGATATTACATTGTTTTTCAGCCAGGACAGGCTAGTTTCAGCCTGAAAGACGCTACAGTGATTAGGTAGTCGGAAAGATAGCTGGAAATTTAGATCCTTGGAATAGACACCACCGCCCACACCTGCATCCTTAGCGCCCCGCTAATGCATATGCAAGCCATCCTCTGCACTCTACCGACTGGGATGATGTTGATTTTCTTATCGAGTGTGGACCACAAAATTTACGACACTATACAGCAGTATGTTGACCATTCGGGGTTGCAGTCCCCATTTGCAGCCAATGACCCTTTTACAGCAGTAGAGAGCCGTGGAGGCCATCTTGACACGTTCCTGGATACTTAGCTTCCAGCTTAACTTCGTGTCTAGTATAAGGCCTAACAGTTTAGTGCTGTCGCTAAGCACCAAGGGGATCACACATCGCGTGGGAGGGTCAGTGTTAGGAATTTTGTAAGGAGGACTAGATCCGACAAGACAAGAATACTCCTTGAGCATTGTCAGTAAGTCGAAAAAGGTGGAGCCGTGGATAGTGAAAGGAGGTAAATTCGTGTATCGAAGGCCCCCGTAATAAATTGTCGTCCCCCTTTCCGCAGGCTTGGAAAGTGGCAACATTAATGCCGATCGCAAAGGAAACCTTCTCAATGTCCTCAGCCGATTTTCGTCTAATAAGAATTCTGCCCTGCTTGTCTAAAGTGTTCGAGGAAATAATAACAAAATAGATAACCAAACACATATCCGTCAATAACCTGCTGTACGCTCAACAATCGGGCTTTAGAGCAAACCGCGGTTGTTCCTCAGCTATGGAGAGATATGCCACTCTTTCTCTTTGCTTAGATTAGGTTAGGTAGGAGGGCTGCTAGTGCATTCACCAGCACACTTAGACCATATTGGTCCATTGTGATACCCATAATCCCTGACTACTCCAGTGAGTGCAGTTAACTTGATCCCAAAGGCAATGGTGACTGGACCAGATTTGAAAACCAGATAAACGCGTATTAACTTTGCTTTCACTGGGATTCGAACCTGGGACCCCGCTAACTGCGCCATCCAGTTGTCTCTCTTCTCTGCTTGTTTTTTCTGTTTGCTCAGATTGTAGCCACAGCTCTCTGGGAATGAGGCCATTTCATATGAATGAAGTTTCTTCAGAGTTTAGGAAGTTCGCGATTCGTAGTGAGCTCGTATGAATGACCCTTTAGTGTTCTGAAACCATCTTACCACTATTGTCTTCCAAATTAATCCGGTTTGGGGCATATCGGTAGGTTGGTTTCAAAGTCTCTAAAGAACAGAACATACACTTGTCATCGCCTACTTGGGTGCACTCGCATGTACTCGAATCAGAACCAACGTCTCACCAGAAATTCCCCAAGGTCCCTATCGACCACTAAGCAACGAATTATCAAGGCTTTACTCGGATCTAATTCAGGGAAGCAAACTTAATTGCCATCGAACGTTGTTGAGTTGTCACCAATCAATGATTGTTGTACATTGTCGCAGAATATACTTCTTATCGAATTCAAATCACTATCAAGTTGTATCTGTATCGTGACTTAACTGATTTCATTTGAAAACTCGAACATATCAACTGCCAGTCGTAGTAACTGAATGAATGATAAGACACTTGTACAAGCTATAACTGATCGAAGGCCACTATATCAGTGCCCTGTTTTAAACTACATTAATTGGCTCCTTGAACCACAGTCCACCGATACACGCGCCTCAATTCCATGTGAAAGCAATCGATCGATTACACTCGAAAAAAGACAGTTGATGAATGGGGATGATTAGAGTTGGAATCTAAAAGTATCTCGGAGATAGTAGATAGACAGAATTAGCACTGTGGTCACTGGTATAAGTCATCGGTGTCTTAGATTTGTGGATAAGGCCACAGAGATTGTGGTGTATGGCTTGGGGAATGGTTTGGGGATTTCCTAGAATGCGGGATTTTTTTTTTCTTGACGGACTTGGGTCTTGTCTAATAAGCCTATTCAGATAGCTGTCTTCAATTTCTCAAAATAACATTTCCCTTAGATCTGAAAGATCCGAAGCCCCACTCGAACATTCGTCATGCCGAAGCCAAGTGGTCAATGAGATGTTCCGAGTCTAACAACTATATGCTTCGGATCCGTAGACGCCTGGCTGGAGTCACGTGTCTGTATAGCCCGCACGGGTTGTGGAATTTCCTCTTCCAAATGGAGAGATCGCACGCAGAAATGTTCTCGCCGCCGCGTCTATAATCTCCACGATCTCTTCTTAACTCGATCTTTCAACTGCCACTGCGGCCCATGTAGACCTACCCATGGCTTTTGTACTCCTTTTGTCATGTTTACTTTTCTGGATTAATCTGGTTGGATACATTACCCAACGTGGAAAATGTTCAGCGGACACCTCCCATACGGCTGGAGGCGTTGGCCGAGGATCAGTTGGGAGCGGATGTAGAATTTAGCAAGAAAAATTACGATGAACTGGTACGTTAACAAAGACAATTTTCCCGATTCGGGACGATGCCAATCCACACAAGATCCACGGCACGAAAGGAACATGCTCAAACGCAAAAAGTCACTGTCTGATGCCGATCGTGATGTGATCTATCTGGTTGACCGTGAAGTGATCAGGGGAGTTCCAGGTCTCTAAATAAGGTGTTGAGAGGGTAACCGCGTGATAGCCTGATAGAGTAACGTGCAGGCTGTGAATGACGGTGGGTGCAGTAAAGATGTCAACCTCCTCTTGCTTAGAACGATCTTGGCTGGTCTCAAGTTCACCCGGGAAAAAAGAAAACTAACGATCTTGGTGTCGAAACTGGGGCATTGTAGGAATGTCCTTTCTCGGATGTCATAGAAGTCATCTTCGAGGTTGACATTAGTGACTCCTTTAATGGCATGGACGTGGATCGTGGTGAACTTAATCTTGAAACTCGAACAACAAACCCACATCAAAATAAACTCCTCTCTCTGTTGCTATCACCGTTTTAGCCCTCTTCTTGCTCGACTCATTTCAACGCTGACTGGACTGGACTGCGTACATGTCTAAGTCCGATAAATTGGCTATACGAGCTCATTGGCTATAGTGGTATATTAAGAGCAGGGTTGCCGCTGACAAATTTTGAGAAAGTCGCAAAAAGTGTCACACAAAGAAAGAATGTAATTTTTAAAGCTTTGCTTGGTCTTGCCACGCTTGCCTAAAGGTCCGAATAAATCATCTCAAACTTAATTTGTAATTGAAGAGCTATAGAAATCTAACCCGATCAATTAAATAAACTTCAGCGATATGTTTGAGGTATAAATCGATCATACGAACACGTTGAGCAATTTTCGAGTCCAGATGGATATTTGGTGGCACGTAGATTTGTCACCTTCGACATCTAATTAAATAATTGGTATTTCCCGAGGACACAATGACCAGTTTGACTTCTGTATTCTCTGCGTTTCACCATGCTTAGGAGTTGTAAAATCTTTACGTTGAAGCTTCTTATTTTCTTGGACAAATTTCATTTTTTTTATCAGATGTTTTTTTATGCTCTAAATTCCGCAAAAAACGGATCTAGTCCTCTTTAAAATCTTGTCCTCTTACATATAAAATTCCTAACTTTGACCCACCCACGCTATGCGGGACCCCCTTGGTGCTAAGCGACAGCGCTAAATTCTTAGGCCCTATACTAGACACGAAGTTAAGCTAGAAGCTAAGTATCCAGGAACGTGTCATGAAGGCTTCCACGGCTCCCTACTGCTGTAAAAGGGTAATTGGGTGCAAATGGGGGCTGCAACCCCGAATGATTCACTGGCTATTTATATCAGTAGTCACACCCATACTGCTATGGTGTCGCAATTTGGTGGACTGCACTCGACAAGAGAATCAACATCACCCCACTCGCTAGAGTGCAGAGGATGGCTTGTGTTTGCACTAGCGGGGCGATGAGGACTACCTCCGCCGAAGCATTAAAAATACTCCTAAACCTGCCTCCGATAGAACTAATTTGCAGACAGGCAGCAGCTAGTACGACGATTAGATTAATGCCGCTGAGCAGCTGGAAAGAACTGCAGTCTGGACATTCAACGATCCTACGCAGGTATACCTCTACACCCAAAGACACAGACCTAACTTTACCTAAACTCCTCTTCGAGAAGAATTTCTCAACCAGCATACCGCCCAGATCTCACTGGGAGTCTGAACACCAGACGCTGGATGGTCCACTGCGAATGTTCACAGATGGATCGAAGATGGATGCAGGTGTGGGTGCTGGTGTCTATTCCAATGATCTAAATACCTTTCCGACTACCTACGCTATCACTGCAGCGTCTTTCAGGCTGAAACTAGCCTGTTCTGGCTGAAAAACAATGTAATATCGCGCACAGATATCGTCATCTGTTCCCCGAAAGCCAGGCAGCGATCAAATCTCTGTATTCAGTCACTTTTAACTCCCAGACTTCCCTTAATTGCCGCCCATCTTTTAACGAGATGGCAAAGTATTTTAGCATCCAACTGATGTGGGTGCTGGGACACTGTGACATTCCAGAGAACTCGCTAGAAAAGGCACAAACTCCGTGCTCTTTACGGGTGGAGACCCACCCTCCATACCTATCGCTACTATTAAACATCTGCTAAAGCTTGAAACGCTTGCCAAAGCAAACCGCAGATGGACATCTGGCACAGGATGCCTCATTACGAAACAACTCTGGCCTATGATCGATCCCAAACGATCGCTTGGCTTGATCAGATTAAGCAGGTCAAACCTCACACACGTTTTAACAAGACATTGTGCCATCGGAACTCACCCCTCTAGACTAGGCCTTCCCTATAATGATTTCTGTAGAAGCTTGGAAGAGGATGAGGAAGAAACTATCGAACACTTGCTATGCAGCTACAGTGCTCTCTCATCCCGTAGATTCAGACTTCTGGGGGCCCTTTTCTTTGTTAATCTGGCTGAACTGAGCACCGTCAGAATCAGTCCTCTTCTTTGCTTTATCAAAAGAACAGATTGGTTTGAGGAATAGGTAGCCTAAGATCCGCGTGGTAACACAATGGACCTGAAATGTCCTTTTGCGCGGCAGTCAGCCACCTCAATCTACCCCAACCTATTCTTGTCTAGGAAAAAGCTTCTCAACTTAGCCGTCGGCATAAGACTTCCACTGCTGAAACGACAAAAGCACGCACAACACGAGTGGTTGCTGTAGAAGCTAGGTACAGGTCCACCTCGGACTGTCGCGCCATCAATATTATTTTTGTTAAATAGAACTTTCCCTCTCGATAGGATACGAACGCCAACCAAATGCTGGGATGTGTAAGCATTCAATTCAAAAAATGCTTAAAATGGCCAAAGGAAGCCTTGAAGCTAATTAAACACGACCTGTTATATGATTCCGCCGATCTGGCTCGTTTGGATCTTAAGTCCTTAGTGGTTGTTCCCTCGCCCTGGTCCTGAACTACTTTTATAGCCCAGGCCATGCACCTTTTCTTCGATTCGGAGAGCTTCTCCTGAGGGATGCTTTTCAGACGCTATAGAACCCTAGAGGCGGCGCGCAGATCCTTGTGCTTTTTTTGTGAAGGCCCAAAGCACAAGCACAAGGGCCCCCTCCCCGCATAGGATTGCGATTCTGTGAATTTTTCCTAAAGCGCTCCACGCGGCCTTTGGAAGTACTAGGTGCGGAACTGTCCGCTTTCCTAGACCCCGGTACTTCAGGAGCTTTGTTAAGGCCCATACGGGCATTGGGTTTTTAGTTCTCAGTCGGTGAGGGAGCACCGGTATCTTTTGCTTTTTTTTTTGGAGGGGGAGTGGGGGATTTCCAGGCATTTGATTGTAGTCCCACGAGTAGCGGAGAAAGGAAGGGTCAGGCTACGCAGAGATCAGCAATATGTACCTACGGCTGATTAGCCCGGAGGGTCGCCAGGTAACTCCGGCACACCGTTCGCGACTGAGCTAGTTTTTTGAGTGCGCCCCCAGCCAAGCTGATCAACGTCACGGTACGTGTGACACTTTGATCCATCCCACCGGAAGGGAAGGGGTGAGGAAAGAGAGAAGATAGGGTAGCATGGAGAGAAGGAAGTGGCCGTATCTTAGCTTCCTGTCTCCTCATAGAGGAGAGTAGTCCCAGAAGATTGACCTGTACTAGGCCTTCGTAACACGACGAGGTTTACAGCCACGCGAAGGCTTGGCCCAAGTTTACTCCAAGTCACCATCAACAGGGACTGATTTTGAAAATTCCCATCTAGATGGAACATCTGCATTCAAGTCCTCAAAGCAAATAAGGGGGCAAAATATATCTTCTGATTAATGCCTGAAACACAATAGTGCGTTAGCGTTGGCGGTGTCTTTCAACGCACACAATTCAAATACTGCGTCGCCTGCGTTAGTGAAAAATGAGAGAGATGAGAGGATCGTAATAAAACGTAAAACGTAAGTCCATCGAACGTCAGTATCGAACATGTTGGATATTTTTTGACAGAGATTTGCACTGTGAGAGGGATTTTCTCCAAAATTGAGAGTTTTCTTCCAAATTGAGAGTATTCTGTGTCAACTGTCATTTGAGAAAAGAAAACATCTGGTTAAAAATAGGAAGGCGGCAATATTTTTCATCTGGTAGATGAGAGAGAGAACACCTGATAAATTGAGTAATTATTTCAACGCACTCTCTCCGTAATATGAAGTCGGCTGGCGCAACGCACTCTTGTGTTTCAGGCATAGAACCCAACCCATTATGTTCGATTCAATTCAATTCAAACCCCCCTTGTCCTCTGAAGTGTTGTTCACAGGATCATCGTTCCAAAGCATGCAATGCTGACTTGTTACAAAGATCTGTGTGAAATTGCTTAGAAGACACTGACCTCTAAATTCATCTCAAATTCGAACGAGAACATCACATCCGTTCGTGTGTTAACAAGTAGTCACGTTAAATGATTCGAATACCGCCAAATCTTGGAGCCGTTCCATGGCCATTTAAAATATGAATCCGCAACAAGTTAAGAAAATAAATAATAAAATGTTTTTTGACTCGGAGACCAGAGTATTTTATTACTTAAAAGAATGCTGGATGCATGCCAGAAAAGACGAAGTGGCCCACAGTATTGTATCACTTTGTTGCTAAAAGGGGAAAACATACTCGTGATATACTCTGTGGCAGAGCAAGAAGATTGTGCTGTGTTTTCGTTGTTGGTCGATTTGGTAGCGAACTGAAGCAGACATCGTCCTGGGATGGGACGAATTTGCTTAAGGACCTTATCCCTTGAGTAGTCTAAATTGTCGTCTTTATCCCTGAGTTCTGAGTGACACGCGAGTAGATTTTATTTTTTCAAAAACTGTATTTACATTTTATGTGACAAAATCTGCCAGACGGACATCATTACTATTAATTAAGATTTGGACTGGATAGGTAGGTAGGTGGCTTAAATGCACTTAGGCCAAAGAAGGCCCATTGCACTGACACGTGGGTTTGTCTGAAATGAAAGGGTCGGATGGGCCGGCGTGGTTATTACGACAGCCAGCAAGATCTGTCGATGAAGTCTAATAGCAATTTGATTGATGTATCTCTCAGTTCGCTTGGATTATCGGAGAAGTAGCAAGTGCCGAGCAGTTGCAGAGAAGGTCTTGTACACATTCCTCTTCTTCCTCGTCTCGGCAACTTCTGCAGAAATCGTTAGAAAATAGTCCTAGTCATTTCGTCTGTAATCCCAAAAGGCAGTATCCGGTGATCACACCCACTGCTCTGCTAACTTTAGGGCTAACAGATCTTTTGAGATCAAGACTTGCTCAGATTGGCCTATGATCGATCCCAGATTTGTCAGCATTATCAGATTTGTTTGGAACTTGGCACGTCTTGCCTGTGTTCCATCTGGCATTGCCTGGGTTGGTGAGTTGTAACTAAAGGGAAGCTAGAGGAGTACCTAAGTTACAGAAGGATCCGTCATCTGGCAGTGTTGTGGCGATTTTTGGGAGTTTTTCAGCTTCGCAGTCTATGGCCTGGGACCCAAGACAAGCGAATTCGAAACTGTTCGGATATCTTGTCAAGAGATGTGCGACAGCTTATGACTATTTTTGAGTTTATAGAGAACGATGTTAGGGATTTGATTGCTGCCTGGCTATCCGTAAAGATGCAGATATCACGGGCGGATATCACGTTCCACCTCAGTCAGGACAGGGCTTCGCTGATCGCCATTATTTCCGCTTGGAAAACGCTGCAGTGTTTAGGTAGATGGATAGATTTATTGAGATAGACTACTACTCCTTTCCGTACTACCCTTCCGTTTTGCATCCGGAATACTACAGGTTTCTTTTCGGAACTAGGGTTTTGAAGTTTTTCTCTGAGAGGTAAACAGGTGAAGTGTAATCCAGATTAGTAGAGGCAAGTCGTTGTTCTATTAGGATCCGTACATATTCAGACGTGTAGTCTTGCCATTGGGAGCATGTTTTCAATCTGATTCCTGCTATCTGTTTTCCAAGAGTATCTAGTGCTCAATCAGCCTTTCCAATGTTTTTAAAACAAAGGATGATAGGCTGATGGGTCTAAAGTCTCGGGGAGCTCTCTCCCGCTTTGGGTATGAAGACTACCCTTACTTGTCTCCATCTAGTTGGGATGTGGCACAGTGAGAGGCAGCCTTTGATAATCATTTCCAGCCACGGTATGATCACTGTAGAGGTTTGTTGAAGTTCGTCTGGGATGATGCCGTCCAGCCCCGGTGATTTGTACTGAAGCTATTTATTGCCCACGTTGTCCTGTGACTTGTTGTCAAGGATTCTGCATGTAGAGTGGGTATCGCTCCTCCTCGGTTAGGGTTCGAGCATTGTATTGTGTGGTCCGGGAAATGGGTATCTTTGAGAGATTCCTCGTTAGATGATGTCCATGTATCATCGGCTTTTTTAAAGTAGCTCGATACGTTTGGACAAGTTGATAGAATCTGGAGAATTCCGAGGCTTCTCTGATCCGTCCGCAGAATTTCTTCCACGTAGACCTTTTCTTAGGTCGGTTTTATAGAGATTAATTGTAACAAATTGAGAAGAGCTTAAACATACATCGCTTTGTTCTTTCCTCTTCCTTCGTATTATCAAGATCTGCATTTCACCACCTTGGTTTGGGAGTCTTGTCAGCAGATCTTAGTGGACAAGCTAAGTGATGGTTTGTACCAAGTTGTCCAACTCGCTGGTATTGTGGGGTGTTGCAAGGAGTTCTTGCGGTAAAGATAGAGTGAAGACACATTTATATAGGGACCACATGGTTTTCCCTGTAGTTCCTGAATTTGGGTTGCGGTGGTGGGTGATCATTTAGATCAAAGATGAGAAGGAGTGATCTCTGGATACTATCCAATTTGTAATCAATTGGGATAGGTTTTTTGAGATAAGGGTGATCTCTAGAAATTCTTGGCGGACTCTGTTTTTAAAAGTCGGATGCGCTCCTTTGTTACATGTCTCTAGATTATTTAAAAGTATATAGTTGGAGTCGCCGTGGCGTAGTGGGTAAGTGCGTCGACTCCTACACGAGTGGTTGCTGAGAAGCTAGGCCCAGGTCCGCCTCGGACTGTAGCGCCACCCATATTATATTATTATTATATAGTTTAATAATGACTGCCCCATAATTGGTGGTGAAAGTTTGTGTCGCACTCAATTATAAGGTTTCCACTTTTAGTGTCCGCTAGTTTGGTAGTGTCTTCTAGGCCGTCCGGGGAAAGGCCTCCCGTATAGGAAGAGATAATCCAATAGTTGGAGTCTCCTAGCTCAATGGATATCATGGGCTTGATCGTTGTTGGATAGGCTACGGAGAAGAGAGACATTGAGGTTGTTCCTTGCCAGAATGCAAGCTCTTGGTGTACCTGTGTCCCTTGCATATAAAAGTCTGTAGTTGAGGGCCCTTAGTCCATTTATCTGGTCTATTATTACCCAGGGTTCCTGGATAAGGACAATGTCTTCACAGCTTTTGGTTAAGCGGAGGGTGAGGTTAGACGAAGATTTGAACTAACTGCACGTAATCTTGTGGCTCTCTAATCATATTTTCCCGGCATCTCAATGCGATTTTGCTTGACTTTGCCTATTTACATCCATTTCGTTGAATACTGCTATTATTTCCTCCTCTACTAGGACATCCTTCCCAAAAAAAGGGTCTTCTTGTCTCCCTCAGAATTGAACAATTGCCGAATGTCTCGCTTCCCTTTTCTGATAAATTGCACATACTGCTTAGCATTGGTAAATCATCGTCATCATGTGGAATGGAATTTAAGTTTCATAGATCTCCCTGAAGTTTAAACATCATTGCATTTTCTTGAATTGAATGGCTGTCTTTGAAATGGTTTCTGTCCCCCGCTTAAGCGACTATACACAGCACGATGAAGCTTCTAGCCCTTTTGTCGACTTTTTCCATTAGTCGGGTTAATTCGTTTTTCCAATTGCCTCCTTCCAAGTCCAAGTCAAGACCATATCTACGGTCTAGACCCATCCATTCTTGATACCATGCCGTTTGGTATCGTATTGTGTAGTAGAGCCACTACGTTTGGCAATCATAAGTCCATAAACTATATCACCCGTAGTATTTAGTTTATGTGCAGCTTAAGTGTTCTAAAGGCGTTAAGCCTGTCTCGGGCAACGCCATGTAATTTGGCGCATTTTAGGGAAGGTGGATAGTTTTCTTGATGAAAAATCGTAAAAGCTTAAGGTTTATACTCCCATACTTGCGCTGCGTAAAGCATCAATGACTCAGCTGCAGCTTCAAACACTTTATACTTACTGCTGTTGGCAATATTGGAGTTATTTAGAGAGTTTTAAGGCAGACATGCGAGTAAAGCTGACCGCTGCCAGGAACGGACACACTATATGTGCAGGATTTAATTGAAAATGAACAAGGCGCCAAGCACTTCGGAGGGCATGTTGAGAGCTAAATTTAAAAGTCAATCCATCGATACACTGTCCATCTTTTAATTTTAGTTCGTCCAATCACCAAAACTAATAGCAACCAGACTCGAGGAAACACAGAGCACAAAGACCAGCGGTAGGAGTCATGGGCATTAGAGTGCTCAAACGGCATCTGTTCGGAGCAGTTCTCCGAGACCACGAAACGGTCCATAGCCCGGGCCATAAAGGCGGGAAGCGCCATCTGGGACTCCACGTCCAAGAGTCATCGCCCAACGTCTCGGCTCAAGCAGGCTGGCAGTGCTTTAAGCACCGTTGAGACTCGTTGGTCGTCTGTCTGTCTTAACTAAACTTACAACTGATGACTGTGTCAATTCGCCATCCATCTGGAGGATGTTAGAGCGGGGCATCGATTTGACACCAAGTATGGAATGGAGGAGTGGCACCCAGTGCCTTTGTTGCTGGCTGGCTTCAAAAATCAGAGGTTAGCCGATCTTTACTAAAAAGACGTAATGGACTAAGAGATGTATGGGAGGGTGCACAGCTAGTGGTTGTACTCAGAGCCTCCACCCTCAGGACACGTGTCTAGTTCCCAATTATAGCTGCCAATGCTACCTACAGTCTTATCGAGGCATGCAACCTACATAATGCGGAGAAGGATCAACTTAATCCACATGGAAACACAATGTGACGAAGCTGGCCAAGGTATAACTGTTACATGTTGAAATTAAGCAACCTGAGCCTAATCCAACCTAAGTGGGACTTGTTTCTCGTCTAACTCAACTTATTCTCCCCTCTCAATGTTTTGTCGCGTTCATTCTGTCGTCAATCATCAGTTGCAGTTAATGAAAGTCTTTGAAAAACAGCTTCGAAAATGAATAAGGGACAGCAGACGTACAAGAGACAATCGCATTACATAATAGCCATTCGCCAGTAACCATGCGAGAGCACAGTCTGTCTTATCATCAGAAGACGTGTAATTGTTTCTCGCACAAATGTCGCTCGTCTTATTCTCAAAAGTGTGCTAAAATCTCAACAACTGAGATAAGAAGGAGCAGCAAATGCCAGACTGACCCAAGGTTATCGCGAAGACCCAGTCCGTATTGAAAGCAATTAGTTGACAAATATCAACATGGAATGGTTCCACTCTCATAATCAGTCGATTTGCAAAGCTAATCACTTTGTTATCAAGTCCGTCGCTGGTTTTACTGATGCGGAGGCAGTATTTTTCCCTACAACTCGTCGAAAGTAAAAATAAACAATCTTGACCACACCACTTGAAAACAGTGTCGACGTGTGTATCGTGACGATGAACTCCGAACGATCAGACAGTTGTATGGACAAGACAGATGGACATCCAGTCAAGAGAGAGTCTGTGACATAATCTAAACAAATTTGAGCTGAATAGGAGACTTAAGTGGTCTCATGTCGGTTCGTAGAATGGAGCCGGAACAAAGTGGGAAAATCAAAAACACAGCTGTTCAAGTTGACTGGCTCTTTCTTCAGCTTTGTATTCTTTGCATGCATGCGTGCACTTGCTGAGCCTTCGTTCAGCAAAATGAGGGTGTTTCTGGTGGCAACTGAAGAGAGTGTTGCAAGTTAGGCAGACTGGCTTTGACTCCGTCCTCGGCTTCAGAGTTTCCTAGTCTCATCGGAGAATCTTCTCCTGAGAACTCGCATTAGCTCTGTTTAGCTAGCATAGTTGACAATATCATCCATCACCTTGTTAACACTTTCGTGGTGATACGTTGACGGCGGTACTATGGCTTCAGGTTTCTTGACAGACGTACCGGTGGGACTGTTGGGGGTCTCCTGACTTTTTTAGTGGACCGGAATCTTGTCAGGCCTAGCGTCACCTTGTGCGTTCTTCGACAGCTACCCAACTCCGTCAGCATGTCTCTTGTATAGTCAAACAACAACTTCCACACATTTGCCGTAAAAATATCCAACTATGCATCGGCAAAGATATGGAAAGACGTCGCCCTACCGAAGTTGGAACAAAATTTTTTTTTAGATAAGGCTGGGTAGTTAGAGGCACTCTCCCTCCAGTCGAATTAAGCTAATCACCATAGCGTGCGACGCCGCTGGGCCACTAGCGTACTAGGGCCAAGCCGTGCTACTGATGGAACGAGCAAATCCGAAGACTTACGGTGAGGTACCTTAAATCACGTTGACCTGCGGGAGGGGGGGAAAGAGCCAATGGTATGCCTGACTTCCAAGAACGACTCTCAGCATTCAAACTGGCTTGCAAACTGGCACAGAAACCAAAGGCAGATGGTTCAAAAGCCTCTAAGGCGAGGCGGACGTTGATCCTTGGGATAAAGCCAAGGGTGGTGACGAAGAAGCTAAAAAGCAACTTTCAGAAATGCTGAGAAACATAGTGGAGCATCCTTCCCACTTTGCCACATAGGACATCACCATGGAAGATATCCCAGAAATAACGTTGGAGGAACTTAAAGTCAGCTTAGCTTGAAAAAGGATACGGGACAAGGAAGCGCCTGGGCCAGATGGTATCCCAAATAAGGTAAGCAAAGCTGCGGTTATGGTGAGACCAGACGCCGAACTTACCAAAGGTCTCTTCCCCTCGCAGTGGAAGCTCCAAAATCTTCCAAGAGGAAGCAAACCGCCGGAAGCTTGCTTGCTTCTTCCAAGAGGAAGCAAACCGCCGGAAGAAACCTCGTCGTATCACCCGATATGCCTTCTAAATTCACTCTTAGACCGGATCAGATACCCCAGGCTCCTTAAAGTAGCAGAAGAAAATGGAGCCTTTTCGAACCACCAATAAGGCTTCCGATGACGCTCTACCATGGACGCCATAAGCACAGTGGCGGATGTCGCGGCGGAAGCTATAAAATGAAACAGGTGGGGATGGCGCACCAAAGAATACTGCACTTAGTTACACTGGACGTCAAGAACGCGTTTAACTCGGCAAACTGGACGCACATAATAAGAAGGTTGTCCAGAATGGATACACCAAACTACTTATTAAATATAGTCTTGAACTATTTCAACAACAGGAAGTTGATGGACCACACTGACGGTGGCAATAAGCAATACAACGTCGCAGCAGGAGATCATCGGAGCTCCACTGTGGAGCATAATGTGCGACGGTGTTTTGCGACCAACGCTGCCAGGAGTCAAAGTCATCGACATAGCCATTGTCATCCTGGCTAAGAACATCCACGAGTGGAATGTAAGACAAACGAAGCTGTCACCAAAATCAAAAATTGGCGGGCCTAGAACTTGTTGATCACAAAACTGACGCTGTTCTCAATACTATTCGCAAGAAAGTGGAATACGCAATCTTCCGATAAAATCCAAGGATTCACTGAAGTACCTTGGTGCTATCCTTGACAACCGACTTAGCCTTAAGACCCATGTCAAGTATGCCAGCAAAAAGGCGTCTCTAATGCATGCACCTCTCTCCCGGATGCTGCCAAACGCCGGTGGGCCTGGATGTGTCCGTTGGATTCTGCTCTCCACAGTGGTTACTTCGGTTCTCGTCTTTCGTTTGGGCAGGAGCACTTGCAGTGTAGCAACAAAAAAATATGGATGACATCGGTGTACAGGCTCTGCACAATCATAAAAATCTGCGACTTAAGAACTATATCACACGAAGCAGCTTGGGTACAGTAGGCATCCCGGCAAGAAAAAAATATCATACAAGCCCAGGAGAGGCCCAGATCAAAAGCAAGAGCGGTGGACCAACTCCGCTAAAGGAAGATGCACCCACAAGCTCATACTAATCATACAACCATGGACATCAAGGCCGGCAGGGGACTGCAACTACCACCGTAAGCAGTTTCTGTCTGGCCGGACATGGCGACTCGCCTTAATAATAATAATATTAATATTAATATGGGTGGCGCGACAGTCCGAGGCGGACCCGTGCTATTGTTCTTTCACGAGTGGAAGGGACCTACAGTTTAATGCCGTCTCCGAACGGCGAAGTTGAGAAGCTTTTTCAAGACAGGAAAATTCTTTGAGCATTGTCAGTGACTCGAAAGAGATGAAGCCGTGGATTATCAGAGGTGGTACATTCGGGTATCTAACCTGGGACCCACGTGGGAGTAGACACACTTGGAATGTCCGGAATGTCCAAGCACGGAAGAGGATGAAGAGCACGTGATGTTCTTTGGCGTGGGATTTTGTAGGGAATAGGACTGACCTGACAAGCCCAGACAATACATGACGCAATCGGAGTCGGAGCAACACTGGACAGAGATCTGTTCATACGTAGTGTGTGTGCATGAAACTCCTTGAACGGCACAAGGACTAAGAGCCCAAGAGACTATTTCTGCCGAGTGAGCATGATTGTCAACCAGCCCCGCGAAGTAATACCTTATGGCAATCCCTAAAAATATAAGTTCTTCTGTGACATTTATAGCACGAACAAGAAGACGCATCTTGAGGCACTGTATTTGAATCCTCCATTGTTTGTCTAAAACACAACTTGGCTTTTGATGGCAAAAAGAGACACGATCTAGATTTGAGCGATCACAAGTTGAACGACCGAAGGTCTCACTGTTTATGTTTAGATGACTATAAACTGATTAGAGGTGAGTTAGGTTTGACAATTCGTCACAAACAGCCTAACGCCGGAGCATTGCTTACACAAAAATTGAAATACTTGGCTGCCGGGCTGGAAAAAGAGGGCTCTTACTCCCGAATTCAACATAAGAGAAATGTTAGGTTAGGTTTACGTGGTTGCCACAACTGACGCAGTTCTGGCCCACTTAGATCCTGATCCTGAACCCCAGTGAGGCTTCGACGGAACCCATTTGTGAAACACTGCACTGGAGCACCCAAAATGAAGGAACGATCAAGACAGTGGACGATCGTGCTCCAAAAAATACAAAAACACGACAAATGCCTATTTCCGAAAGAGAAAGTGAAATTAAATTTTTTTTAAAGGACAGAAAAGTTTAAAATGTAGGACAATTCTCGAGTAATCACTCCATAATACGTGGTAGTGAATACAAGTGTTCATCTCTGAGTACAATTGAAAATATCGATTAATAAGAAGTTATGTACAGCACTTGAGATTTGCTTGTCAAAAGAATTCCGCCTTGTGTGCCAGCGATCGGCAGCAAACATGGTCTAAGTAAGAGCGGCCACATGCTGCCTGAGATCGATGAACGCTGATTGAAAACGACAAGAGCCTCTGAGCACAATGAGTGTTCTGTTATCACAGACAGACTTTGTCATGGAGGAAGTTGCGATTTTTTTCGTCTGATAAAGGGTGACACTCAAATCAAGCCGTTCTCACGGTGGTTTTGTAAAAACACGAGAGCGGCAATCAGTTGGATTTTGCAAGCCTTTGAATGTTTGCTCTGTGAATCAAATGATTCAAGGGCTGTGTGCACTCAGTCATTTGGTGATAAGTTGATCCAGGAAATTGAATGTCAAGCTGGAATTCCAAAGTGTTATAAGTAAGTACCGAACTTTATCTCTGTGCACCGAAGAAAAGCCTCGGTACACACAAATGAACGACACCTGTGTGTCAGGTGGTGGTTCTTTGAGAACCCAATTGCCACTAAGTGGACGTTTTGAAACCACAGCTTAGAAAGGCGAGGCGTTGAGGAACAAAATGAATTCTTCGGGTGTCATTCCAGATATCTCGCCGAAAGATTCAAGGAGGGATTTTCCTAGAGTCTGTTGCCTTCGCATGGCAAGCGTGTACATGTACAGGAGTAGATCTGGTGGGTCAAAGATTCTGGTTCTGACGAGTTGCCAGAATCAAACGTACGCCACGTGTGCTATGAGGAATCCCTTGCCTTATTTCATAATCCCCTATTTTCCAGTGTCCCATACGAACTGCTTTGATTTTAGCTATTTCTGTGCAAGTCCTATTTCGAAGATCGTTAGTTCATGATACACAGAGACCATGTGAGGTTAAGCATTTGCAAGAAATGTGGTGAAATTCGTGCTTCTGCTAGCCCAAGTGGAATGTGTACCGCCATAGCAGACGAGCTATGGAGGGCAGCTCCTTGTGTGGCCAGTTCATCGTCTTTCTGGCCACCAAACACGTTTGTATCCCCTGGGACTCATAGTATGGTTATTTTCCACGACTGCAGCTCGTTGTTGCATTCTTGGACTAGTTTTGAGGTCATGGAAGTCTGCCTTGATGAAAGGTTTGACTGTCAACCAAGATAGCTATTCTTTTTATTGGCGTTGTGCTCCGATGGTATTGAAGTTGAAGACAAGGATTTCCACTTGGAAAATGCCTTTGTAATTTAGGAGTCTGTAGGCTATTGATAAGCTCAGCGTGTCTGATGCCCGTGCCCACTCCGCATTTCATCTTTGAACCGACTGTATACACACTCGCATCCGGAATGAGGTCTATACGCTTGCAAAATCACAGTCAGATACATTTTGATGAGATTTCTTTATACCGCTGTTTGTGCAACTTACAGTGATAGGGTGAGAAACACTACACTGGGAGGGGAGCTCGTCAGCTCGTCAGAACAGGCTGTCGTCAGCCGTCACAAATAACTTCCGAGCTGCGCCTTAAATGTGATTCTGTCAGATAGGTGATTTGGAGTGGATTTGATAGATGTTGGAAAAGGAGTGAAGCTCCTTGGAATGATCCCACTGTTTCTAATGAAATTATCAAAGATTTGTTTTCCTTTATCACTCCACCATCTCAATCGGTTGGTAACACCTGTCTTTGCACTATTCGCAGGGAAGTTGCATTTTCCTAGTTCGAGAAGATCCGATCGTCTCCAGGTGTTCTTGGGATGGCCCCTGGATCCCTTTCCTTGGAGGTTCCATTCTAACGCCATTCTGGTAATGCTGGTGGATTTTTTCCTGATAGTTTATTAGATCCATTTCCATTTGCCTTAGCGCGGTCAGGCTTTAATTGGCTTTGGTGCACGTTTTATCGCACTTTTTGTAGTAAAATAAGTTTAATTATCGGCTTTCTGGTGATGGAGGGTGATGAAAATTTGCACAATGTGAATTCACGGTAAAAGCAACAATTCAGATCGATCTTCCTTCAAAGCCGATGTAAAATTTCGTATAATTTACGCCAGAGAAACAAATTTCCTGGTTTTTGTCAAAAATTTGCCCAAATAACTGTAATTATTAAATTTTCCAATGCCAACCTCTAGATCAAGTCATTAGCTACAAGAAAGTGTACAGGTTTTTTTTCGTAGGACGCACCGTTCTCGAGATAGAACCTGTCAAAAGTTCGGTGCGAACCACCCTTTTTGCTGCAAAAGTCGATTTTTCCAACATTGAAAACCTCATGAATGTTGCCTTCCCTTGCTCATATCTTGAAAACCGTGCGTCCTACAGCAAAGTGACGTAGGCCGATCTTGTAGTTTATGACTTGATCTAGAGGATGGATTTGGAGAACGGAATCTAAAAACTTTTTCTTTCTTGAAGTTACCTCCAATCCACACTCAACTTCTTCAAGAGTTCTCTCAATACATTTCATCTTTATTCACACCAACATGGAGGCAACACTTATCTTTCAAAATGAGTGAGTTAAGGCTTTTCGTTAAACTTAACAAAATTTACTTTTGTTCTCACCAAATGGAGTTTTTCTTCCGAAATGCAGAGAAAACACTCACACTCAATTTTAATTCACACCACCCAATGTCTCCTCTGTTGCAGGTGTTGATTCTCATGGCATTTATGGTCTTCTGAATATTTATATAAATATTATCTCTAATTTAGCTTGAATCTCGCTGAGCTTGTGTGACAGACATAGTCTAAGTCCTCGAGTTATCGTGTGAGACTCCAAGTTATTTGACGTCTCTGCACGCAGATTTATGTCATAATTTCATCAAGGACAATTGTGAACAATTGAGGTGAGAGTGGGCATCCTTGCTTTATTCCTGTATTTGTAGCGAAAGAGCAAGTCATTTTTCCGTTCTGCAGTACAGCGAGATTTGCATCTTCTATTGATGTTAATTAATTTCTGGGGTACTC
The DNA here is from genome assembly GCA_964034865.1 of Eristalis intricaria. Classification (NCBI taxonomy): domain Eukaryota; kingdom Metazoa; phylum Arthropoda; class Insecta; order Diptera; family Syrphidae; genus Eristalis; species Eristalis intricaria. The sequence continues at coordinate 80,784,249 of OZ035873.1, read as the reverse complement.
CTTTCTTGCTTAATGCTCTCCATACTGCAACTCTTTTTATGGAAATCTTCTGGAAATCTAAGAACAGCAAGAAAAGAGGTGTACGCCATTCTATAGATTGATCTAAGTATGTGAATGCAAGGCTGTTGATCATACGCAGCTTCTATGTGGGAGCCAGCCTGTTCATGTCGATTTAATTCAGAAGTCTCCCTTAAGTGTTGCAAGTATCTTGTATATCAGCTGCAGTCTTTCAAGTCATCCTTCTTTGGTATCTTTACTTTCAGCCAAGATGTTCGTAGAATTTCTTATGTGTCTTCGTCCATGTCTTTCTGATGTGAGGGTATAGAAGTTCAGCTGTCAGCGCGTACCAATTCGATACCATCATCGCCAGCTGCTCTATTACACTTCATCTTCCTCATTTATCTCATTGACACTGGGTAGTGGTTCACGATTAATCTTGTTGTCTTTGTGGTTGTTGATACCGTCTTTCGATGTTGTCGTCTACGGTATTGCTGATTTTCTCGAAATGTTCCCTCCATCTTTGAGTGTGGACCGTTGCGATCTCCGACTGGCTGGTACCTTGCAAATTTGGTTCCTGTTACACTAGCGATTTGTGAGACTCCTTATAATCCGGTGTAGTTTTGCCCCGCAACTGTTTCTGCTGCGATTAATAATTTTCCCAGGACCTTGTCTCTTTTAAATGAATATGAGCCTGCATTTGTTCTGAATGTCTGTTCATAATTTTCTTTGTGTCTGATCATTTTTCCACCACTGTATGATTTCCTATTTTCGTCTACCACCCAATTGATCGCATCTCCAGATCACCCTGCACCCACCCACTCCAAGCAACTAGATGGAAATTATGTCTCACACCATCACTACCCTACCCCAACCGAAAGATTCGTTTCCTCTATTCCTTCACAACACTACAAACACACATAATTTAATTCTCAAAATGTTTTCTTTCTATTTTCAGGTCTCTTCCTTTCACAGTCCACAGAGGGAGCATCGGATCATTGGGGTTATCCTGACCTCGAGGCAACTGACGGTAAGTGGTTAAAGTTCGAATCAATTAACGCGCACATCGTTCCTCCATTCAAATTGCGCTCCCCACTTAAATTCATCCCGGCTTCCAGCGCATATCACAGCAATTTACTGATAGACCAAAGCACACGCTCGACACTCCCATCGTTCGGCATCCACACATCCGGCCGTTCGTTGAGTGCGCTCTCACTGGCGAGCGGAAGGCTCGCCCAACGTCTAGCCGCGCACGCAAGTCTGGTCTGGTCTGGACACACAGCCCAAGAATGGATTGAATCATATCAGTGTGCTATCAAAACACACAAATTAGTTTAATTGATAAATTGGTCGTGTCGACACGGTAAATTGAAATATTCCGTAACGGCGATGTGGCCGGCTATGTGATGAATATTTATCGCAGAGCTAGGGTTAGGAGCTTTAAGTTGAGACTATTCAATTGAATGAGAGGATGGAATCTTGGATGACGGCCTAATGACGGACAAGTGGAGTTGTGACAGGAAATTTTAACCAGCTTTTATGCGATTTCGCGTGTCTAGGGGACAAGTGGAAAATTGGTGTACCGATTTTGGCCGTCTGATGTCATTGCAAAGTCTGCGAGGAATGGGGAGAGATGTGCTGTAGTTTAGTTTAAATTATTGAGAGAATACAGTTGTACATTAAGAATCCGAAACAAATCTTATAAGTTAAAAAAATCTTATAAGTTATAAGTTAGTTTAAGGTATAATATTAGGTAATCGAAAATGGCTTTTCGTAATTTGTCAATAGATGTCGTTGTAGTTGTCTAACTCCAGTGCTACCAATCACATTGTGTCATACATAAAGGTGACATTTAACAAAAAAAATTAAATTCGGCGAAGTTGAAAAAAAGTTACAGTTGTTCAAAAATGCGTAAAAATAATGAAAAAATTCGCTATATTTTAAAATTTTTGTATAAAAAAGGGAAGAATGCCACGCAAGCCACCAATGAAATTTTTGAAGTTTACGGAGACAATGCTGTGTACCACAACAATGGTTCGCTCGCTTCCGTTCTGGAAATTTCGATGTGAAAGATGCACCTCGTTCTTCGTCGACCTATCGCTGAAAAAGTCGATGAAATTATGGAAAAGATTGACCAGGACCGTCACATAAGCAGCCATGACATCGCCAAGGAACTCAATTTATCATCAGACGGTTTTGAATCATTTAAAAAAGGCTGGCTACAAAAAGAAGCTCGATGTTTGGGTACCACATGAATGGTCTGTGAAAAATTCAATGGACCGAATTACACATCTGCGATTCTTTGCTGAAACGAAATGAAATCGAACCATTTCTGAAACGAATGTTAACAGGAAACGAAAAGTGGATCAAATACGACAATAATGTCCGAAAAAGATCATTTTGCATGCGTAATGAAGCTCAACAAATAGTCGCAAAGCCAGGATTGACGCCTCGAAAGGTAAAGCTGAGTGTTTGGTGGGATTGGAAGGAATCATCCACTATGAGCTGCTTCAGCCTGGTCGAACGATTGATTCTACTACTTTACTGTCAACAACTGATGGTATTGAAGCAATCAAGCGAAAAAAAAACGCCAAGAACTCATCAACAGAAAGGGCTTCGTCTTCCATCAGGACAACGCTAGACCACACACATCTTTGATGACTCGGCAAAAACTTGGAGAGATTGGCTGGGAAGTTTTGATGCATGCACCATATAGCCCTGACCTTGCACCATCGCACTGCCATTTGTTTCGGTCAATGCAGAACTCCCTTAAAAGAGGAAAGTTGGCTTCAAGAGAAGTCTGTGAAAATTACTCGTCGCAGTTTTTCGCCGAGAAACCACTGATGGAACAATGTCGCTAACGGAAAAATGACAAAAGGTGGTCGACCAAAATTGTACATATTTGGTTCAATAAAGTTCATTAAAAATATAAAAAAAAAATGAGTTGAAGTGTGAATAGAAATACGAAAAGACTTTTTCGACTACCTTATATATGGAAAAATACAAAAAATCGTTTAATTAACATTTTAAATTTAAATCTTTAAAACAAGATAAATTATAAGTAACTATAAATAAAAATCTGAAAAAGAAAAGTAATAAAAAAGAAAAAAGAGAAATGATGAAAAAGTTAATACGGAAAATTAACGATAATTTGAGATTAAGTGATGGCTAGGTTAGGTTAGGTAGTGGGACTTCTAGTGCATTCACCAGCACACTTACAACATATTCGTCGATTGTGATACCTCCTATTGATTGACTATTCCAGTGATGTTAACGTTAATTTGATCCCAACGGCATATGGTGACTGGACCAGATTTAAAAATCAGATAAATGCGTATTAACTTTGCTTTCACTGGGATTCGAACCGGGGACCCCTCTAACCAGGGGTAGGCACTCTACCAACTACGCAATCCAGTCGTAAGTGATGGCTATATTTCCTTTCTTTTGAGGCAGGTGGTGCCTTCTAGCCATTTACTTACTTCCTTATCAGCCTGACGACACATGCAGGGTCCGAGCCTGAGCGATAGCTGCTTTTCATTCTTGACGGTCCTGGGTACGCTGCTTCCAGTCATACAGACCAAGCTGTCTTGCCAGCTTCCAGTCATCAAGACCAGCTTATACCGGATTCGAAGACCCTATTAACTGGAGCAGTGTTGTCCATGCGCTCGATGTGGCCGAGGCCCTGCTGAGATGAGATTTCTTCGTGCTGTTGTGGGAATTATACCGGGATAGGGTGAGCAACACGATAGTGGGCTAGGAACTCAACGTTGAGCAGCTGCTTCTCCGAACGGAAAGAGCTGTGCTTCGTTGGGTTGGTCACGTAGCACGTATGTCCCCAAAATCACGACTTCCGAGGCGGGCCTTGAATGCGATTCCATCAGGTAGGCAATACAGGATGAGGCGGTTGGACCAAGTCCATAGTTATGTTTGAGTGTAACACCTGCTGAGTTAGAGTCGATGGCTGAGGATCGAGATGCCTGGAGATCTCTCTTCTGCGTGGGTTTACCCCCACGACCCCTTTAGTGGATCATGCGAGTCAGAAGATGATGATAATGATGACCTGTACCTACCTTCCTACGGTCTCACCAAACTGAGAGCCAAACTGAGAGCTCGTACAGAAGGCTAACAATCGAGGAGAAAATCTAGTAAGCTGCAGTAAGGGGCATAAGAAGCCTTCCTTACCTCTGAGCTCATTACTCGTTCCTAATAGAAACTTACCGCTCATGCTTCTAGCTCCAGTCAAACACCTTCCAGAGCCCAAGACGATTATGTCCAACATTCACACTTGAGTCTTCCTCAAACTTAATCTTAAACATTGACACTGACGCCCAGTCTTTGTCGGCGTTAAAAGGACACGGCAAAATAGTCTAAGAGCATGGGTTTCCCATACAATGAATAAGAAGAAGACGTAGAACTTAGCGAAGACGAAGAGAAGACTAAACGTGAATGTTCCTCTAACTCACTGTGTCACTGGGAAAGCCCACCTGATGCCACTGAAAAATACGAGCACCATGGCTTCTTGAGTAGAAGACATCCGATCGACGAGGTGTGAGGAAGGCCATATTCTGGCCCTAGTATGGCAGTCCCGGCAGACCGACTTCTTCTTAAGTTAACAAACAATAAAGAAGCTCCATCAGTAGTATACGTGTACCAAGACGTATATGTAACCAGACGCCTTGGGGTCCGGCCCTGTCGACCAGAAATTATGACTTTCACTAAATCTACTGATAGGTGAGTTTGACCGTCCGGAAATCCTAAGCCCCCTCAACTAAAACGTTGCAATCTGAATCTGCGTAATAACAGATTCTTTAACATAGCCTACTCGTGCCCTACCTACGGGCGCTCGTAAAGATGTACATGGTATCCTTCTCACTTTCACTTGCCCACAGAAATACATATATCCCCAGCGCTCCTACAACCGCCAAGGCTCATGATTTGCTCCACTTGCATGACCTCCAAAAGATCACCTAAAAAAGTTTCTTCTAACCCCTTCATCACTTGACCCCATCCAAAACTCACTCAAATCCAATTATCTATCTAATCAGCAAACGTTTTCTTTCAGTCTTCCCAAAATGGGGTGGAATTTGTGACACGGGCAAGGCTCAAAGCCCGATCGACCTAAGCATCGCCGGCTCACTGAAGGGCAGCTTTCCCGAATTGAACTTCAACAACTACGATAAGACCCAATCGTCTCCTTCCCTAGTCAACAACGGGCACACGGGTAAGTCCACCATTCCTCATGGCATCCCCCAACATCCTAACATCGCCTCTATCTCTCAGTTCAACTGTCGCAGTTCTCCTCGCCGATGACTCTGAGTGGAGGACCTCTCTCTTCTAAGTACGTCGTCGAGCAAATCCATCTTCATTGGTGGTCCGAGCACACAATCGACCAGATCAGGTAACGACCATCGAGCCACCCTAGATGGCGCTGGTTTCTCAGACCCTCTTTCCATTGCAGATACCCCATGGAGGCTCACATCGTGCACCGGAACACCCGCTACGCCAACATGACCGTTGCGGCCAACTACAAGGACGGCATATCCGTGGTCGGAGTCCTGTACCATGTGTCGAACGAGGAGAACAGCGCCATCGCCAAGATCGCAGAGAACATCAATTTCATCAACGAAGTCGAAGAGGTGAACAAGCCAGTGCTTGTCGAGCAGAAGCTCAGCGTTCGGGAGTTCTTCCCGCAGATCACCAGCGGATATATGACCTATGCAGGATCTCTGACAACCCCGTCGTGCGCTGAGTCCGTGACGTGGTTTGTCCTGCTCGATACATTCCCCGTGACACTGGAGCAGGTACCCATCCCCGACTCATGACTTCGCTTTGAAGTGACACTCATGTTTGTTCTCCCCCAGGTTAACCAGTTCAAGACCATTCAAACCGGCGAAGGCAAGGCGCTGAGCAATAACTACCGCGAGATCCAAAAGAAGAACAACCGCGCTGTGGTCGTTGTCCAGGGCTACCGATCGGCAGCTACACATTCGGTCGGCTCGTCCATCCTCGCTATGATTGTCGCCGTGGGCGCTGTTGGTCTTCGCCGCGTCACTTTCTAGACCATCGGCAGCTGCTAAACCTTTCTTCGTATCCTGTGCCATTAAGCTCCATCAAGCGACGTCTTCAGATTCATGTGCTCTTTACACAGGATTCCATAGTACGCGTATAGTGCAGATCCGTACATTTGCAGATATTTTTGTATTTATTGTGTAAACATCGTTCATGGATAATTTTTTTTTTTTCGTTTCTGAATAACTAGTCAGTTTTATTTTTTAATAAATAAATTTTCATAAATGTATCTACAACAATGGCATTGTTTGCATTGTGATCGGTGATCGATCATTGGTGCAACAAACCTATTCTCGGACTATTTCCTTGTTGCAGCCAAAATAAAGCCGTGGATAGAGAGAGAAGGAAAGAGAGTCGAGGAAGGAAGAGCACACCCCGTCTGTATCGAAGAACCATAATTGCAACGGATTACTAGGTTATTTACCGATCGAGGCTCCCAGAAACTCTCTCTCTCTCTCTCTATCTCTTTCTCTCTCTCTCTCTCTCTCTCTCTCTCTCTCTCTCTCTCTCTCTCTCTCTCTCTCTCTCTCTCTCTCTCTCTCTCTCTCTCTCTCTCTCTCTCTCTCTCTCTCTCTCTCTCTCTGAGCACGACGCGATCAGCGCAAACAATCACAGAAAATTTAAGACTTTATACAACTGACGACGTTGATGACTAACAACGTTTTATCAACGGGAGCAATGATGCCGTTGGTTTTGAAATTTACAATTTTTTAATGACACTCTATCCATGCGGAAATTCCTTCTTTCCATGGCCGCAGCTGAGTACTCACCAGGGGTGAATTCTGCTTGTGATGTACATGCAACAGTAATCGTGAATCAGTCAATCATGTTACGTGACTCTAGTAGTGTTTAGAAGTATTCTGCGATAGTCTTATTACTTTACTAGAAACGTGTGCTGAATCATTGCAGGCTAGCGTTGTTGTTACTCACTTTTCACATCTTGGTGCCACAACTCTTTACATTAAAAAACTGACATCACACATGTTTCAGTAGGGCAAGGCTTTCGAGAGTTGCTTGACTATTGACTGTAACCTTCAATTCATATGTCCGCAGAGCAATCTTTTGAGTGCGATTGATTGCATAAGACTAGGCGCATCAACTTTCAGTCCTAATCTTATGTCAGTGAAATTTCCACCTAACCGGTTGGAATTAGGAATTAGGAAAGTGTTTGAAATATTGATTCGTTGTATGTAACGAGGGAATAACCGCAAGCAAACTACATATGTGCTCTACAACGTCCAAAAGATTTTATTTTGCCGAATGCAGTTTGTTTGACTTGATTTTTCTAATAAAGCCCTGTAACAAGGAATTTGCTCAGATAAGTGAGTTTAGAAGTTCTTGCAGTTTCTTCCGATTGATGGCTGGCTCTAGCCAATTTATTGCGTAGATTTTTTCAGGGTCTGGATGGATTCCCTTGTCACGATAAACTCCCGGCGCCACAAAAATTAAATTCTTGTCTTTTAAAATTTCCACATGACCGGTTGACAAAAGTGGGCAGCTTTGCGGTGCAACGAACCAAATCCAAAAGTGGCTGTCTTCGCAGTGGACAATTCTGTCACCCCCATTTTCCAAGACCTTATTGAAGTTTGCGGTCTGTAGCTCACAGATTGCTTGGACGACATTGGGCTTAAGTGCTTGAATCGTTTTCCGATTGTTGGCATAACATCGGTCCTTCACAAATGCAGCTCTCAGAGGACTTTTAGCCACCAAGAACTAGTAATCCCGACAAGAGATCACTGGACGGAACCCATTACTGCGTCGGGAAATTTCATTATTTTTTACATTGAGGTCTCTAAGGCCGCTTTCACATAGAAAAATTTTGTCGGCGATTTTTCCATCTTGTTGGCAAGGGGGTGAGACGTGCTAGGGGTAGCCCGCGTCTGGTGTGCTCGGGGTTCTTTTGTTTTATCTCTCTTAGTTTTTTCTTTGAGTTGCTTTATTCTTATGTTCTCAATGTTGGCTATTGGAAGCATGCTGTACATGTGTGAGAAAGAGAAGACGCATGTGTGAGAAGGGGTAGGAAACAGAAAAAGTTCAGCATTGAGATCTGAATTGCAGAGACTGAAAAATTTCCTGTGTGAAAGTGGCTTGAGATCACAAAAGAGAATTTGAAAGAATCGCCGACGAATCTTAGCGAGTGTGAAAGCAGCCTAAGCAGTACGAAGTTGTCGGAGCTAGTGTATTCATTTTTGTTGCGCATTTGGCCATGCAGAAAGGAACGAGGTCCTTAAAACAAAGGCGCAAACCGTATTCACATTATTATACAATGACAGTCAGGCAGCCCTCAAGGCAATACAATCAAATTCAAAAAGGTACTCAACGGTTTAAATGTGCTACAGGAACTTTTAGTACAAACTTCGCAGTCTCCCTTCTGTGGATTTCTGGGCACATGGAAATCTGGGGAAATGACACAACTGACGAAAAAGCTAACAATGGCGTCACAATGTCGTCTTTCAAATTAAGCATCGCAGCTCCGATAATAGTTTTGTTCAAGGGATTCGATGATGAACAGTTGCCGTTAGCCAACAGAGTCACCATGATCATAGACTTGGGCACTGCTTGATGCAGAAAGAACAATGAATAAACTGCGGGTGAAAGATTCCCTGGATCAATTCTAAGCAACCATTCTTTAAAGCATGAAATAATGTGGCTTTCGTGAGATCACACATTATCATTCTTCTTCTTACACTCCGGGGTAGACCTGGGCCTCAACCAACAAGCCTCTCCAACTAGCACGATCTCTGCATAGGCTTTCTCCAGTTGAGGTCCTTATCCACTTTAGACGCGGGCGTCCTCTGTTGCGCTGTCTCACTAGTTCAGAGTCGGGGACTCATTGGGCAGGAGCTGAGTTGTCCATGTGCTCTACATGGCGCAGCTACTTTAAGCATTGTTATGTAGACGCCTGACTAGTCTCAAGTCGGTGTACAGTTCGTGGTTGAATTTTCTCCTTCAATTCGCAACGCAAACAGGACCATCGTACGCAGAGCTTTTCACATTTTTCAAAAAACACTGGAACACCGGCACTATGGACCAACAGGTCTATGCGAATCTCAACCGCAACCCTTTAATCTAGCTTTCCCTTAATGTCTGGTTTTATCAAGATGATGGCCTAAGATTGTTCGATGTCAGTCGTTTTTATTGCAAGTTCATCAGCAATGACCTGAAACCCGGTATAGAATTATCGAGTATTGGACTTTCCGCGGCAAAATGTGAACAGTTTGGACGTCATTTCCGCGATATCAGCTGGTAGCCTGGAAAAAAATGTTCTCAATAACCCCATGAGGCAGCAGCTGAGTCAGTGATGATTTACACAGCGCAAGTTTGGGGGTAAAACCTTATGAAGACGTCAAAAAGCATTTAAGATTCTTAATCAAGAAGACTTTCTACCTTCCCTTAAATGCGCCAAATTGTATGAGACAGAGTTGATGCTCGAGACAGAGTTAACGCCTTTATATATATTAAAACACTTAAGCTGAAGTTAAACCATATACTACGTATGGTTTGGACTTGGAAGGAAGGATTTGAAAAAAAAGAGTTAAGCCGACTAACAGACGAAGAGGCTAGAAGCTACATCGAGCTGTGTGCAGTCGCTTAAGAAACTATTTCAAAGATATCCATTCAATCAAAGAAAACGCAAAGATGTTTAAACTTCGAGGAGAACTATCATCATCATCATCATCATCTTCTGACCCGCAAGTTCCACTAAAGAGCAACTGACCAATTAGTGAGCACGCACGGGAGATCTCCAGGCAATTCTATTCTGCGCGACTCTAACTAGTCAGGAGCTATGCAGAAGCGTAACCAGGCGAGTTTATGCCCAACCACCTCATAATTGTTCTGCCATTCTGAGTGATCGCCTTTCTGATGGAATTGCGTTCATGGGACGCCTCGAAATGCTGGGGATGTTCGTGCTACATGACCAAACCATCAAAGCATAGGCCTTTGCGTTCAAAAAAGCAGCTGCTCAACGTTGAGTTCCTCTCGCACTATAGTGCTTCTCACCCTATCCCGGCGAGTAATTCACACAACAGCACGAAGAAGTCTCATTTCAGCAGCTTGTATTCCTGATCTTAATCTTCCGGTCATCACCCAAATTTCGTGACCATAGGTGAGAGTTGGCTTTCACACTAAGCTGGGGCTTCCTGATTACAGATCTCCCAAGCTCTGTCAAAACTGACCCAGCTTGACCAATCCTACACCAAAGTTCAGCATTACTCCTTCCATCACTCGTGAAGAAGCTTAAACTTCTCCACCTCCTTCAATGGGACGCCACTAACATTTAGAGTGCATTGAACAGGCATTCTGGAAAAGTCTTCATTCCTGCATCAGCACACACGCCAAAGATGACTAACCCTCAACTCTCCCAATATGAAAAATGCCTCGCCTTGTCTGCGTTGCAAAAGTGTCCACAAAACATCACATCTTCCAATGCCTCACACGCGTCATCCCCGGCATTCCCGTTAATAAGCCGCAGCTTCCTCCGCATCTACATGAAATTTCCTTTCCATCCTGGTGGCCCGCATCCCTGTATTCGTCCTGATTCCCGAGATATTCACTCCAGAAAACATCAGGTGTTCCAATTCCTCAATTTCAATGCGAAAATAAAGGTTATGACGGATTTTGGCTCACGCACATCATCCCCGGCATTCCCGTCAAGAAGCCGCACCTTCCTCCGCATCTACATGAAATTTCCCTTCCATCCTGGTACCCCACACCCTTGGATTCCTCCTGATTCCCGAGATATTCATTTCACAAAACATCACGTCTTCCAATGCCTCAATTTCAATGCGAAAATAGAGGTTATGACGGATTTTGGCTCACGCACATCATCCCCGGCATTCCCGTCAAAAATCCGCACCTTCCTCCGCATCTACATGAAATTTCCCTTCCATCCTGGTACCCCACACCCTTGGATTCGTCCTGATTCCCGACATATTCATTTCACAAGATTGTGTACTCATGAATATGACTTCGACGAAAATACGTTTATTTTCAGGAAAAAAATGCGACCCGAATGTGATGCAACTTTACTGCATTTTTTCGTGTGAAAAATGTCAATTTTTGAAAAGTCGATTTTTTAAGTTTCTGTGCGGACATTTCTCCACGAATGCAGGGGCCTGGGTGGGGAAAGGATAATCGAAGTTAATTCAGTCCAAAAATTCGATCGGAGTCCTTGGTATTTCGAGATAAGTGGGCTGTTGCTGCATGGCCTCAGTGCTATGGGTTGGCACGATGTGATGGCGAAGATTCGCCCTTTTTAGGCACGGGCTGGACAAATGCTGTTTTCCATCTGCTCGGAAAGAGACCTAAAGAATAGGATTGATGAAAAAGCCTACGCAGTGGTTTTGCCAGCGCAGAAGAACCCCTCTTCAGAAGTATAGGGGGAATACCATCAGGGCCAGCGGATTTGTGCACGTCCAGATCTTTCAGTACTCTTGCAACTGTACTAGTGCGGAAGTGAAGTTGTCTCATGGTAAAATCAACGCTCTTAAGTAAAGGTGGAGACATATTGGAATCTGGCAATGTTGAGCTGGGTGCAAAATGAGCCGCAAGCAGATTAGCTTTGTCTAGGGAGCTGAACTGGAATGTCATTGTACATGAGCGTGGGAATTGAAGACGAGGACCAAAAGCTTTTGCTACCCTTGGGACATGGTAGCACTTTTTGCCTCAACTTTTGCTCATAAGAGAATTTCACACGTCGTATAGTTGCGTTGCAGTCATTTCTGTCCCGTTTAAACTTGTTCCGCTTTTCCTCAGTAGGGTTGGCTTTGTATGTCCGGAAATTCCACTCTCTCATCCTGATGGACCTTTTACAGCTCGAGTCCTATCATGCGTTTGCTTTGGGCTTGATACTCTTCACTCTGTGAGGAATGAAGGTTCTCATGCCCGCTGTGAGTTTGAGTGGAATTCCAATCCAACTGGGGGAGAGTGAATATCGGGATTTTTCTTCTCCTGGTTAACAAAACCAGCTCTGTTGTCTGGGCGCTTATATTCAGTTCATTCTGTTTTGCCCATGAGGAGAGTTCGTGCCACCAAGTAAAGCAGCCCCAAATTATCATCTCTCCGAGGCCGTGTTTCACACTTTAGTTTACCTCATTCTACTGGACCCGATTTCATTGCCATTCGATTAATAACCATAGACTTTTGTTTCATCGCTGCAAATAAACCTTTTCCAGTGAACTTTTGTTCTCCGTACAGAATTTCAAGCTTCGTTGAGTATAACCATTAAAGTGCACCCGAGTTGAGATACTTGGCAATCCCGGCTAACCTAACTCTTGTGTCTTGTTGTCCACTTTTCCCGGGACGTCTGCAAGACATGGTTTGATTCCTGAATTGAGTTGATTGAATAAGCTATTAATAAGTCGATAGAACTATCAACCTTTTGACTTTTCACTGCGACATTTGCATAGTTGTGAGTCGCCATGGCGACTCCTACGCAGAGGGTGCCAGGTTCGAGACCCCCATCTACCAACTTTCATAATTCACGGCTTCCACCCTTTTGAGTCACTGACAACGCTCAAAGAGTAGCTCCTAAACTTCACCGTCGGCATAAGTTAGTAGGTCCCTTCCACATGTGAAAGAACAATATCCAGGGTTGCTGAGGAGCTAGGCCTAGCTAGGCTTCGCCTCGGGCTATCCCGCCACCAATATTATACTATTTTTATATATTCGCATAGTTTGCACTTGATTTCTCCAATATCAGCTAGTGTTGTTAGGCTGATACCATTTTGACTGTATGGGCCACCGATTGAACAAACAAAAAAATAACACTGCTATAGTCAGAAAGTCTGATTGAGCAATTGCCTGTTTCTGTTATCATCTTCGATCCATCAATGCAGACATGTCACGCACCTATCGCCACCCGTTGTCCCAGTGGACCTCCAACCCCGCACCGCTCAGTTGGGGTGCGTTCCCCCATAACAAGACCGCAAACCGATTCCCGTATCTTTGCCCATGTTGGGCTCCAATCAACAAGTGCGTTAGGGAAGCAGCACAGCCCAGCAGTATGTAATCGCTTTCAAAATTTGCTTAAAATACTTGCACGCCAAGAAGTTCTTTAGAAGATACCTAGCCGTCAGATTGACAGCCACCATCTCAGGGTGCCCCTAGCGGCGAAAGGCTGCCTGCTGTTTGTAAGAGGAGTATAGGCTATTGCTCCTGTTCTTGTAGCTTGGTCAATCCATTTAAGTTGATGTTTCAATCCAGCCGAACTATGCTGCCATATCTCAGAATGTGTGAAACAGTCGCTGTTTCGATCCATACGATTATGATTATCCCAGAGTTTTAAAGTAAGACGAACAGTTTGGCTTTAGAATTCGTTATTGGCAGGGCTTACGAATTATTTTATTTTTTCTTGCTTAGATTCAAGGTAGAAATTTGTAATAGAACAAATTTATCTAAAAGATGTGCATCTCTTTTTGAGGATAAAACAAAACAAACAACCGCAGAAGCCAAGCTCCAAAAATTGTACAGACGAGCTTGTGTCATCATCACAGCACTAGAAGTCATCAAAAACGTTTCACCTCTCAACCTACAAGTAGAGAAAGAAGCCAGCAACGAGCACACCACTGAGGAGGACTCTAACTCCAGGCTCAATCACCCTGACATTCTTAAAGAACGGGCATGAAACGCTTAAAATATCTTCTCAGGCCAGAACTACAAGGTCACTTTGCGACACATTTGGGAACAGAATAGACCCACCTTAAACCGCGAGTAGACAGTTGTCTCCAAAACAGAGGAAGGCATTGGGGCACTGAGTCAACATCACATGTATCATTGTGTGGACATTTATAACTCCGTATTCTTCTTCTTCTTTATTTGGCGCTACAGTCCGGGGTGGACCTGGGCCTCCCACAACAAGCCTCTCCAACTATGACCAAGCACGGTCTCTGGCTAGCTGTCTCCAGTGTAGCACCCCAAGTTGGTTGAGGTCCTTCTCCACCTGGGTGCGCCACCTTAAACGCGGGCGTCCTCTGTTGCGTTGTCCCACGGGTTCCGAGTCTCTTCGGGGCCGGAGCTGAGTTGTCCATACGCTCTACATGGCCCAGCCATCTTAGGCGTTGAATCCGTAGACGCCTGGCTAAGCTCATGTCGATGTACAGTTCGTGATTGCATCTTCTTCCAATAACCATCAACGCAAACAGGACCAAAGATTGAACTCAGAACTTTTCTCTCCAAAAGAACAAGTGCTTCTTCATCCGCTTTTGAGATTGTTTATGCCTCCGCACCATAGAATAGAATCAAGGTGTTACATAATGTTAGCTGGGTCCTTCGAGAGATGGCTCTACAAGTCAATTGCCTCTTGAGCCCATAGAAACAGCGGTTGGCAGGAGCTACTCTGCGTTTAATGCATACTGATGCGTACTGATGTTGTAGAGCCGAGGTAGACGAAGTCTTTGACTACCTCGAAGTTATAGCTGCCAAGTAGTCGATGTTGTGCGTCCTTTCTTGATGACAGCATATACTTCGTTTTGCCCTCACTCACCGCTAGACCCATTTTAGCCGCTTCCGCCTCAATGCCAGCAAACGCCTCATTGACGGCTCGCTGTGTTGCCAATCAGGTCAATGTCATCCACGTATGCTAACAGTTCTACGGACTTCTGGAAGATCGTGCCTCTAGTGTTGGCGTGTGAATCTTGCACGATCTTCTCCAAGATGATGTTAAAGAAGTCACATGACAGCGCGTCGCCTTGTTCAAACCCCTGTTTGACATTGAAGGTCTCGGTGAGTTCGTTTCCGACTTGATAGAGCAGCGAGAATGCTCCATCGTCATCCTGGACAACCTGACGAGTTTGGCAGGAATGTCAAAACTAGCCATGGCGTTGTATAGCTCGTCCCTATGCACGCTGTCATATGCAGCCTTGAAATCGACGAATAGATGGTGGGTGTCCATATGCATCTCTTGGGTTTTTTTCCAGGATCAGCCGTAATGTGAAGATTGGTCGATGGTGGACTTCCTCGGTCTGTAACCCCACTGATAAGGACCTATCAGGTTGTTGATGTTGAGGAGACATATCCCTCGGTAGTTGATACAGTTGAAGCGTTCTCCTCTCCTGCTCGGTCTCCATCCGGCTTAAATCGCACTTAAAGGTATCAGTCGATCTGTGGAAGGAAAGGGCGAATAAGAAGTCGTATTTCAGTCCTAAACTTCTCAAGGCGCACCCATCTGCTGGCTCGAACAACCTCACTTGACACCATAAATCATTCTCAGCCAGAAGAGCCGAATGTACTGCCTCACAACTTGAGGCGCAAGTGTGCCAAGAACTCCCCGCAGCTATCATCCGTCAGACTTAGCCCGTTTGTGTCGCGACATTCGCATCAATGACCAGGCTTACTCTCCACAAATGCCACACACAATCTGAGCTGTAGACGAAGAGAGACTTTTTTTGCGCTAATCAGTCCGCAGACTGTTGTTATTCAAATGGCTTTCTATCTAGCGACTGTCTAACGGCGACTCACATAACTCCTGCCACCGCCGCCGCCGAGTTCGGCGCTTCTCTCCGGGCCCGACTTCATCATGCAGATGTATGCAGGTGAATTCCGTAATTAATTTCTTAATTTCGAACGCCATTCTCTGCCGGCGAGTGTGCATCTGTGATCGGGCCGTTTCGGGCCGACGGATTTGCATAAATAATCCCGAACTGGTTTTAGAACGTCCCTCTGCTGGACGCAATCCGGGCAGCCCTTCACCACGGACAGAGACGCTTTCAAGTTTAAGGTCACAGCGCGGTGAGTGTGCAATGCGGCTGCAATTGAGCAAGCCCTTCGGCTTGGCCCAGCCGAGTTGGGTGCGAAATGCGTTCAGCTTGATGATGTTCTTCCGCTGAGGCTGGAAATTAAAAACTTTGCTTTTAAGAGCTCGGTGGTGACATTCCAGGTGTGGTGGCATGAATATGCAAATGTTGGGCTGATTAGACGCTCGAGGTTTGGTAGCCGAATTCGTTGTGTCGCCGTGTCGATGTGACAATCTCGCGCATTAAATTTTGAAGCAAGTCCCATTGTTTGATGACAGACGGTGCGTGTGTGAGTGTCGAAATTGTATCGAAGAGGTTGATGGAAAAGGTTTGATTTATCGCCCGACGTCAGGTATGTCGTGGGAAGATCTCTCTCATTAGCGTCAGTGTTGGCCAAACATTATGTTAATCGATTTGGATTTACCGCCGGAAACTGGGTTTATATCGGCGGGCATGGCACTCGTTATTCATGTGAGAGGACTAATGACTGCCTGACGACGACGTTCCCACAATCGCTGGACATTTGCGACTTTCGAATTGGAATTGAGTTGGCCATTTACTAAGCCTTGGACGTGCATAGGAGGCCAGGCCTTTACACAGGCTGGGGTCAACTGGTTGACGGATATTAGCCCACATTTTAAATGTTGCGCGAGAGTTGAATGAGCCACAACCGGTCCTGTAACCAGGTCAGGATATGTCCGGGAACTGGCGCCCAAATGGGAATTGATTCGGAGGGCAGAAGACAGCGGCAACTTTCCAAGTCAGAGTTCGGTATGTTCGGAATCGATAGTCTGGACATGGCGACGTGTGCTTGGTGTCTTAAGCAACTGTGTTGGTGTTGACCTTTAGTCTGGATATGGAAGTTTGTCGTTCATTTACACAAAGAAACTAGGTTTTACGCAGGTCCTGGCTTCTGGAAGCCAGTCATAAGCCATCTGACAAGCGTTCATATTCCAGAAGAGAGGACATGCGTAAAACATCGTAGACAGATCCATTCATTGCTTCACGTATAAGCCAAAGTTGTTGAAGCAAATTACAGGCAGAGGGATTACTTACTTACTTATTAGGCTGGCAACCCATGCAGGGTCCGAGCCTGTGCAATAGCTGCTTTCCATTGTTGACCTTCATCCAGTCACCCAGACCAAGTTATCTTGCATCCACGATTCTTGGTCTTTATACCGGCGATTCGGTCTTCCTCTCCTTCTCGAAGCAGGAGGCTCGGATTCGAAGACCCTCTTAGCTGGAGCATTGTTATCCTTGCGTCGAGCCAGTGCAGTCGATGAATCTTTGCCTTCCGGACTACATCCAAATCGTAGATTTCCGGTTGTGTCTTCACCTACATTCGCCTTCCTCGCAGACGGGACGATATATCCGACGTAGAAATTTTCTTTCGAAGGCACCAAGAATCAGCTCGGCAGTTTTGCTTATCGTCCTGCTTTCGGCTCCATATAGCAGGACTGGCAAAATAAGGGTTTTGTAGAGCATGACCTTAGTCCTTCGAGTCAGGAGTTCTGACGCCTGTTGTTTTGCCAAACCGAAGTAAGACCAGTTGCCAAATGCGATTCTGCCTTGGATCTCCACTGTGATGTCGTTCGTGGAGTTTAACGTTTGGCCCGTGGTAGAAAAACCCCTTTACTACCTCGGAATTGTACCCGTCGATCGTGATGTCTTGGCCAAGGTGGTGTGTGAGGGAACGTTTCTTGCTCGACAGCATTTATTTTGCCTTATCCTCACTCACTTTGAGATCAGTTCGTTCCGTCTGTTCCTCAATCGTCGTCAAAGTTTCCACAACGGCCCGTTGGGAACGCGTGGCAATGTCGATGTCATCTGCATATCCCAACATTTGGACTGACTTGTAGAAGAGAAAGATTTGTATCTTCTCCAGTACCAGATTGAAGAAATCACACGACAGCGCATCTCCTTGCCGGAATCCGGTGTAGGTTGCAAACGGCTTGGGAGTCCATATTAGACCTACCGATGACTTCTGCGCACTTGTTGTGATGTGTTCTTACGTATATTAATCGAATCCGAGACTTTGGAATGCGTAGCCCGACAAAGACATTTTCACCTAAAAATGTGTCTACCCCTAGAGATCTATTTTCGGTCGTTTTTCCACATCAACTCCGGACTGCGTATCGCGTATTTGCAGGGGTAGTGGGACACAACCGGATCAGTTTACCCGGGATCCCGAATTCGGACATTGCACCGAATAACTCCTTGCTATGAATGCTGTCGTATGCGGCTTTAAAATCGATAAAAAGGTGGTGCGCATGGATTTGAAGCTCGCTGGTCTTTTCCCGGATTTGCCTTAGTGTGAAGATTTGGTCTATTGCCAATTTGGCGGGGCGGCAGCCACACTGGTACGTGCCGATTAGTGCGGTCTTAAACGGCTTTAGACGTTCACACAGTACGCTGAACAGAATCTTGTAGGCGACGTTGAGTAGGGATATATCCCTATAGTTGTTGCAAGAGGTGGGATCGCCTTTTTTGTGGGTGTGGCGCCTTTCACATTTCTCAAAAGCATCACGGATACTGAACACACAAGGCAAACATTTCTGTATTCATTCGCTTTTCAACAAAGGCTCCGCATCTGAAGGACCTATCAACACAAGAATCTTTGGCAGTGTTAAAACGAGTTCACTCGAGAAGACGCTTTTGTGAGGAAATTCATTGTGACAATGGGACTAATTTTTCATCATCATCTTCTGACCCGCAGGATCCACTAAAGAAGTAGTGGGGGGTAATTCACGACGACCACCGCGACTCTAACTCAGTAGGTGTTACCCTCATACGTAACCAGGCGAGCTTATGGACTTGGTCCAATCGCCTCATCCTGGGTCGCCTACCTGATGGAATCGCATTCAAGGCCCGCCTCGCAAGTTGTGCTGGTGGGGACATACGTGCTACATGACCGAACCAACGAAGCATAGCTCTTTCCGTTCGGAGAAGCAGCTGCCCAACGTTGAGTTCCTTGCACACTATCGGGTTTCTCACCCTATGCCGGCGAGTAATTCCCACAACAGCACGAAGAAATCTCATTTCAGCAGCTTTTATTTGCGATCTTATTCACTTATTGATCATAGGTGAGAGTTGGAACAAATACTCAGTTGAAAACTACTAGGTTAGGTTAGGTAAGTGAGTTGAAGCGAGGCCGTGCCGCACTAAGGTCCAATTGGACCCATTGTGATGGCCAAGGGATAAAATCCTTCCTATCGTCCTACTCGCCGGATGATGATAACAACATTCTGTCTTCAAAGTTGCTGGTTATCGTCCTCCTCCATCCAGCCATCCAGAGATGCTAATAAACCTGCAAAGAGATTTTAGTGGGATATCTGATACGTCATGGAGGTCATGGAAGAAAAATTCTCCAAGGCTCCTTTGTCTCAGTTTGCATAGACTGGGGCATTGACAAAGATAATGGGATGTATTCTCAATCTCCTCTTCGTCCCCACAGCCGCTGCAAATGGTGTCATGGGTAAGTCCCATTTTGTGTTCATGATACCTCAGATGGTTATGACCGGTGATAGCTCCGACCATCATCCTCAGCAGTTTCCTGCTACATTGGAGGAGGGAATCGGTTTTAGTGCTGTTGAATCTAGCCCATATCGTACGAGTGGTCTCACATGTGGGGATGGAACTCCACCTTTCATTAGCTAGCTCCATGATTTTCCTGTCCTCCTCTCCTCTTGATGTCAGACCAGACAGAGGCGGGGAAAGCCATGGGATTGCCTGGGATGTGTCGGATTCGGCCCCTTTCCTGGCAAGTTCATCTGCTACCTCGTTTCCGGTTATGTCCCTGTGACCTGGGACCCAGAACAGAGTGATCGAATGCTTTGTGCCAAGAACCTTGAGCTCTTCGCAACAGCTTGCGAATACCTTAGACTTGGTTTCTATCGAATCCGAATTGCTTTAATGGCAGCTTGACTGTCAATTAAGAAGGTAATATCAGCTGGTGGTATTTCCAACAAAGATATCAATGTGGCCGCTTCTTTGACCGCAAGAACCTCCGCTTGAAAAACACTGCCGTAGTCAGGAAGTCTGATAGAGCAGTGCATGTTTAACAATTCGGACAAGATGCCCGCGCCTGTTCCCTTTTCCATCCTTGAACCGTCCGTAAAAACATGGATGGAACTCGAGTCAGTAATGGGTTCCTTGGAGCTCCACTCCTCCCTTGTTGGGAAGTACTTTTTGAAGGGTATTTCAAAGTCAAGGGTGGGGAGACATTAGTCGCTTTCTATTTCTTCGATGTGAAGTCTATCAAGAATTTTGGATTGGAAGATCCTAATGGCTTCCTTTGCGACAGTCATCTGTGTACAGAGGTCAAGTGGAAGAAAATCCAGTAGCACCTCTAAACCCGCTGTGGGTGTGGTCGAGATTACCCCCGTCACAAAACTGCCACCAAACTACACTGCCATATGTCAGGAGCGGCCTCCCAATCGTTGTGTACGTTCACAGAATCGTTTTGGGGTTCGCACCCCATTTCTTACCAACAATCCTGTTGCACAGGTATAAGGCACAGGCCGCTTTCTTTCTTCTATATTTGGCTTCCAGTTGAGTTTCATGTCAAGGATTAGACCAAGGTACTTTGCGCTTTCTCTTAGAGTGAGGATTGAAAACTGCTTAATTGGCTTTCACACTAAGCTCGGCCTTCCTGATTACAAATCTCCCAAGCTCTGTCAAAACAAGTTCTGTATTACTCCTCCCATCACTCGTGAAGAAGATGCTTAAACTTCTCCAGCTCCTTCAATGGGACTCCACTAACATGTAGAGTGCATTGAACAGGCATTCTGGAAATTACCATAGCCTCTGATTTGTCCGCGTTAACCTTCATCCCAGATTAATTTTTGAAAACCCCGAAATTAACTAATAGAGCTGTACTAAGTTTTTAAAGAACAACAGATTCAGAACATGATATCAAACTGGTCTGCTGCTAATCGCATTCGATTTGTTTATGGGAGGCAGCAGTTAAATCAGCCAAATTTTACCTGTATCGCACAGTTAAATGCGTCTACCCAACATATGAAGAGTAGTTGCAGAAATTGGGGGTATAATGAACTCACGCCTAATCTGTGTTATGAGTTTTGATCCGGACGATGAAAGGGTTCTAACTCTGGACGCCTTGGTCGTACAGTATGAGTTTGCAGAAATTTGTACAAGCAACAGAAACAAATGGGCTATACCTCCTCCTACTCTCCTTCAGCCAGTACAAATCACTTGGTCCGGGTGGAATCATCCCTTTTATGCCTCTCCTCTCTACGCCTAATTTTTAAAGGCTGTAAGAAATGGCAGAAATGTCATCTCACGGGCTGTCTGCATCCCCAAAGGGTGCTAATCCAGTCCATTGGAAGCCAACGAATTTAGACCCCTTGGTGTATCCTCTTTTATTCTCACACCACTAGAGAGATTCAATTCCTATAGATTTCCACGTGGGGTACCACTAAGAATAATATAATATGGGTGGCGCGACAGTCCGAGGTGGACCTGGGCCTAGCTTCTCAGCAAACACTTGTGTTGTGCGTGCTATTGTCCTTTCACGCGTAAAAGGGATCTACAGTTGAATGCCGACTCCGAACGGTCAAGTTTGGAAAGCTTTTTCTAGACAGGAAATACTCTTTGAGAATTGTCAGTGACTCGAAAGAGGTGGAGCCGTTAAAAATGAAAGGTGGTAAATTCAGGTATTGAACCTGGTACCCACAGCGTAGGAGACGACGCACTTACCCACTACGCCACGGCGACTACTGTGTTAATTACTTCATCTCAAAAGTGGACAGGAGTGGATAGACCACTCCACTCTGCTAGTTCACCATCTGCAGGTCCCTTCCACGCGTGGGAGAACAATAGCACGCACAAAACGAGTGGTTGCTGAGAAGCTAGGCCGTAGCCCTTTACTGACTGTAGCGCCACCCATATTATATTCATTGGCAAGATGCAGATGAGCTAACAGTACTTGGGTACGATAATGACGCCCAGAGGCCGATTATTGATGTAATGCTGGCAATTTCCTCGGAATAGCAAGCGTATCGTTTCCGGCTGCGTGACGATGCCATTTGAGTTTACTGACTCGCTCGGCCCGTGCTTTATAAGCTAGGCCTTGGCCCTTTACGGACTCAAGGGCTATCCATATCATTACATTATAACTCGGTCAGCATTTATGCGGTACGAAATTTCGGTTCTGTTGTAAATATGCAACTCAAATTTCGTCGTGAGTTCGGTCATCTTGTCTTCAGTGCACCAATTTTAAGCGTAATTGCACTCTGTTTGACTTTAAGCTACCAAACAAAAAGAGTCTGGAGCGAAATGAAGAAAACATAGCCGAATGGTCGACCAGTATCGAAGAAGACTCAGAATATGAGTCCATTCGATCTCCATAAGCTTAATTGACCATTTACAAGGCTTAATTTGCGGTTGTAATTCGGCCCAAATCTGTATAAGATTGGAATGATGAATGAATTGAAGCCGGACAACGAGAGACAACACAGTCTGTTCCCCGATTCGACGCGGAAATTCGGATTCAAAAATAAGCACACAGGACCTTATTTATTTCGAAATGTGGAAGGAGATAGCGTTCAACCCACGCGCGACCTCGTCCGGTAGGGTGTCTGACCAGCCGTGGAGAAAGGCCGTGGTCTTTTTGTTGGTTACATGTTTATATGGGCGCCACACGATCCACCACCTTTTGAACCGCGACAATAAGATGGTAGTCCGCTTTTCAATTCTCTTCATAATTTTATTTAATTATACTTATACTACTAGCTTATACAATTTTTACTTAAACTAACTTAAAACTAACGTCAAATTCAAAAAAAGAAGGTAAAAAAAAGGAAAGAAAAAAAATAAACAAGAAAAAGAAAAGAACAATGATCTGGGACGGAAATTTCTATTTCTCTTCTACTGCGCACGATTTTGCATTACCGATCGTTTCGATTTTCTCCGAACACAAGGCACACCCGGTTTACCCATACACGAGGATCGATAACCTGGTCTTAGATTAATGTTACCTCAGGTCTATTAATTTAGGTACTGATCCGTGATCTCATGCAGGGCTCATGCACCACTTGTCGGGTGTGTCGTTTTTCTGGTACTCCTCCCTCGGTAATGTTCCACTGTTGTGTTAATGACCGGGTGGGGCGCGCACTCCTCTGGCCATCCAACTGCCTCGTCAACGCAACAAGAATAGGTGGGAAGGAAAAACCTCGAAGCACTATAAGCTAAATACAATCCGTAAGACCAAAATTATATACACTCTTTCGCCAGCCGACGAGAAATCCTCCCTACCTTTCTTTACTCGTTCTACACCTAAGATGTGATCACTGTCAAACTGCACTACTCCTCTTCAGTTTCGATATCGATACACCACGTTCCATCCACGAATGCCAAATGTCCAGTTTCCAATGCAACGGCTGTACTTTGTAGAGTTGCGGGCCTCCACAACATCATGCCATCTGCAGAGTCGCTAATTTCTAATTTACCTCTTCAGCTACTTCAAGGTCATGGAACCATAATTGGAACAAGCGAAAAAACGAAGCACCACCTGACAGGATTCGAACCTGAGCTCCAACGATTCGAGCTAGCGCTAGAAGCACAGACCTACGAACACCACCAGCGTCGGACGAACCAAAACGAGTGACGACACTACACCCTAAGGACAATTAAGTAAATTATATTCTGAAACTGGGCGAAAACCTTTATAGCCTTTAGGCCTAACAGACTTTATGAGACCAGTGATCCGCAACGTCAACACGTCCATGCTGTGATCCCAAATACACGACAATAGATGCACTACAAGCGACGCAATGCTCGAAGTTGAGAAGGAGATAGAAATTTGGCGACTTGGACACCTCTTGGCGAGAGTAATATTAACGACTTCAGAGTTCATTTAAAAAAAATACAATTTTTTGGTCTGCTATCGGAATGACAAGGCTTATTGCAATATTCTTACTTTCCGTTTAACCAACGGTTTGCAGAGGTTGCTGCATGAACTTTCAGTTGGCCGGAAATGTCCCAAACGCTGAATGTGCAGTTTGAGTTGAAAGCGTCCCAGACGCTGAGTTCATGTGGTCACCTGTGCAATTACATGTTCTTATGGGAAATATGGTTGCGTATAGGTATGGTGATCGGCGTGTGTTCTGATTCGTGGTGAAGGGGTGATGGATGATGGTGATGATTCGAGTGGGTTAGACAGTGACGGTGGGGCAGATTGGTGGCATAACTCGAGCGTTCATTCATTGGCCGCCACGATCATGGGACTTGACATCACTCGATTATTGTCTCTGAGCCTATATGTCAAGGCCTTGGTCTAAACTAACAAGTAAACCACTTTGAACGAACTCGAGGCCAACATTCGAGACGCCATTGCCGGAATTATGCCTCGCAATTTGACCAATGCCTTGAAACACTGCCAGCAAAGTTAAGACAGATTTTAGAATGACATGCTATTCCAAATATAATGACATGAATGTAGCTTCTAAATAAAGCTAGAATCAATTTTCTATCGCACTCGGTTGCTATTTTATGTAAATTTGTTTTCCTATCATTCTTATCTGGTCACCCTGTAGCTTACACGATCACATCCACTGGAACGCACTTGACTATTCCTCAAGCGTGGATCTTGCTGGGCCACATG
The DNA here is from genome assembly GCA_964034865.1 of Eristalis intricaria. NCBI lineage: Eukaryota > Metazoa > Arthropoda > Insecta > Diptera > Syrphidae > Eristalis > Eristalis intricaria. The sequence goes on along the minus strand of OZ035873.1, from coordinate 80,759,826 downwards.
GTACATGGTGTTGATCTGATTATTAGCCTATTTGATGACAGCTTTTTCACTCCGTCCTCTGTTGTGCCTAAAGTATGTCTTCTTTCGCGGAATCCGGCCAATGGAGAAATCTGGACCGCGAATATTCAAGAATCGCGCTGCGTTCTACATTTGTTGTTACTCCAAGTTCATTCTCCGTCCTCCGTCCTCTCCACCATCCATCTTCACGCAACGTTAAAAGAAGACGCACTTTGGAATCACAATTTGGTCAAAATACACGGCTATCTGGCTCTTCATCTGTCCCCAGCAGACACATCGGTGGCGGTGACTTCGATATGCAAATTAGGACTGACGAGGTAAACACCTGACGCTTGGACGGAGAGCGGAGAATTTGTTTCGAAATTGGTCTCGTTTGAGTGTGTCCGGGTCAACGGAGGGTTCTTTTACAAAGAATAGATATAAATTAAATTGTTTAGGCATTTAATTTACTAATCAATTCGTTAAAATTGAAGACGGCCGAGGAGGAAAGTTCCGAACTACTGTTACCAATGTACGGTCCACACCAGCGACCTTATGCATATTTTATGCGATTAGATACAGTTTTCGGGTGATTTCGGTGATTTACGACTGCTCGAATGGGAAGAAGCATGGCGTGGAAGAAAGCAAGAGTGCTCAGAGAACGCCTTTGAGATTCAAAGAATTTTGATGGATTCGTTGTGCCGTGACTCACGGGTGTCGAGGAATTCAACTCGCGATCCGTTTGAATTTTGTCGACCGCACAGACTTGTCAATTTATTGGTGAAAGGTGTCTTTTTGGATTCTCGAGAAAATTGATGGGGGCAATGTTACGTGGATTATTTTAATTCGAAGAGGTGCTCCGAAGTCTGGATGATCTTTTTGTCTGGCGACGGATTGTAGGTAGTTCAAATTTCTCCGCTTGCAGTTGCCCAAGATTGGACTTATAGCCACAGATGGCACAATGCGCAGACGATATCAAACTCTCCATACCCACAAATCATGGTGGCAGAAGAAGGCCGAGGTCGGAAGGTTCGTGGGGAGCCACTTATTTCAACGGTCTTCTTCGACTCCGAAGCCGTGGCACAACGCCAAACCCTTGTCCAAGGTGGCGTAAATGAAAAAATCAAGAAAGCGGCTTATCCCCTAACCCTAAGCAATAGTATGATAGGAAAAAAAATGAGGAGTAGACCTCAAAACAACCCTATGGATGTACACAGCGATTTTCAGATTATAATTGACAGATGACAGTGTAGAATGGTGACAGGCTTCCCTAAAATCCACCAACTAAAGGCTTTAACAAGAAAACAAATACCTACATGCCAAGGCGTCACAGGAGCAATTGCCAATACTCAAACGGCAGGGCCTAGAAGTTTTACTAGACCTTCCACCACAAGTATACTTACGACTTCTGCAAAGAGCCAGTAGTTCAATCGAATCTCTTGCTCGAATGCTCTTCTGTATACTGAACAGACTACAAATTGAACAGGTCGAAAGCGAGCAAACTGCCCCAGATCTTACTGGTAATCTGAACACCATACGCTGGAAGGTCCACTGCGAATCTTCACAGATGGATCGAAGAGGGATGCAGGTGTGGGTGCTGGTGTCTATTCCAATGATCTAAATACCTTTCCGACTACCTACCCTATCACTGTAGCATCTTTCAGGCTGAAACTAGCCTGTCCTGGCAAAAAAACAATGTAATATCGCACACAGCTATCGTCATCTCTTCCGATAGCCAGACATCATCTCTATCAAATCTCTCGATCCTTCTTCTTCTGGTGGCGCTAAAGTCCGGGGTGGCCCTGGGCCTCAACCAGTAAGCCTCTCCAGCCGGCACGATCTTTAGCCAGCTGTCTCCAACTGCGAACACCAAGGTTATTGAGGTCCTTCTCCACCTGGGTGCGCCATAGGTTCCGTGGGCGTCCTCTGTTGCGTTTTCCCACTGGTTCGGTCACCTTTAATTCCAAGACTTCCTTTAATTGCCGCATATCTCTTATCGAGATGGCCAAGTACCTTAACATCCAACTTATGTGTCTGCCGGGACACTGTGACATTCCAGAGAATTGCAAAGCGGACGAGCTCGCTAAAAAGGGCACAAACTCCGTGCTCTTTCCGGGTGGAGACCCACCCTCCATGCCTATCGCTACTATAAAACATCTGCTAAAGCTTGAAATGCTTGCTCAAACAAACCGCGGATGGACGTCTCGCACAGGATGCCTCATTACCAAACAACTCTGGCCTATGATCGATCCCAAACGATCGCTTAGCTTGATCAGATTAAGCAGGCTAAAGCTCAGACCTCTTATTGGCGTTTTCACAGGGCATTGTGCCATCGGAACTCACGCCTCTAGACTAGGCCTTCCCTAGAATGATTTCTGTAGAAGCTGCATGGACGAGGATGAGGAAGAAACCATCGAACACTTGCTATGTAACCGCAGTGCTCTCTCATCCCGTAAATTCAGACTTCTGGGGGCCCATTTCTTTGTTAATCTGGCTGAACTGAGCAACATCAGAATCAGCCCTCTTCTTTGCTTTATCAAAAGTAAAAGCTGGTTTGGTAGCCTATGATCAGCGTGGGAATACAATGGGCTTGGTCTAAGTGCGCCTTTTGTCATACTGCGCGCCAATCAGCCACCTCAACCTAACTTAACGCCAATTGAAGTTCTGTACTCCTCAGAAATCAAGCCTCCTCCATCCCACATATATGCGCTATTATTCTCATAGAAGGCTCGAAGGATTTGTTTATATAAAGTATGTACATATTTAGGTACTTAACCAAATGGACCACTTATGCAGATATTACTGTTCAAAGAACAACTCGAAGAAACCCTAACTTTGCAGCCGACCCTCTAAACGTGCTTTTTATTTTTTAAATTAATTAAAGCAACAAAATAACACACCTACGTGTGGTGTTTAATTCTGGTTAAGTTTTGTTTTAATTAAATTATTGTTTACTTCTATTTGAATATTTAACACACCTATTCTGTTTTAAAATCTAAGATACGTTCCACAAAAAACCGTGTAAAACACGGCATGAATTACATAGAAAAAAGGGGGATTGGTTCTTCAACCATGTAAAAACACTTAAAGTAAATAATATATTGTTGAATCGAAAATTTCCTAACTAAATTTTTAAAATATTACGATGACGATAAATATTACAATTACGTGCTAAATTGAATGACATCATGTTTGATTTGTTTTCCAAACCGTGTAAAAAAGACCGTGTAAAAACAGAACTATGTGCATAGCTTAAAAATTAAATATGTGAGTACCCCACTGTACTGGATGTCAAACTTAAATCTTCGACGAGAACAACGTTCATAATTTACGGGTTCACTTTATTTTTATTATTATTTTATTATATTTTTACGAATTTCACTGACAATGCTTCGGGAGTACTTAATCATTAGAATGCCTTCGTAAGCTACGCAAAAAACTGTTCCCCTCCTCTTCTCCTGGGTGAACAGAAGCACACACAATGCGAATGGTTGCTGCATAATCCAGACCCAGATCCACATCCGCCCGCAATGCCAGCCAAGTAACCAACATTAAACACAACAATTTTAAATGAAACCAAAATCATTCAACGAGTTAAAAAAAAATCAGCTTCGGTGAGTACACGTGATTAAAACTAATTCGAACACTCTAGTCGCCATGAGAATTTTTCAAAATCCGAGAAAAGAGATGGACAGCCATTGAGATGAGAGTCACAACATGAAGAACTCAGCCGACCTGAGATTCCTGTGCATTCGTGGTTCAAATTTCAAGTCCAAACTTCAAGCGGTGCTCCATCTCCGGTCTAGTGATTGGAAAAGTTGAGGAGGAACATTAAGATCTGATAGGCCTCAAGGATGAGCTGCGAAATAAAATCATTCACAAAGATTCAAGTAAAATTTCGATTGACAACCTCCTTGAAAGTCTCCAGTCGGATCTTCATAATCTTCAGGCCGTGCAGCTCGACCGGGTTGTTCGAGCGCGCCATCATGAACACCAGCATCCTTCGATGCCGCGGCGTCCCCTCGTACCAGTTGCTGTCGTAAATCCTGTTGACCAGGTCCTCGCTCTGAAATGAAGGGAGTCCTTTCACAAGATGATACTAAACAAGAGACAGAGATGGGTAAGTCCTACAATTGTGTAGAGGGCAGATCCGTTGGAGCAACGAATGAATGAGGATATAATCAGAAAGAGGAATATGACAATGAGCGTTGGAATGATGGTCAAATTTTTGCCTTGAATGATCGTGAAAAAGACCAAGCACACCGACAATTTCGTGAAGCCGAAGGTGATGAAGATGGTCACGTTGAAGATTTCATTGACATCGTCACGCAGCCTGAAATGATTAACATCGCATCGTTAGCATGGCACACTTCACTGCAACCAACGTGCACTTACTCATCAAGGGCGCACTGATATCGGACGAGTCTGCCCAAGTTGATGAAATTCTTAGCTTCCTCCTTCGTTGCGTCCACCTCGGAGATGATTCTGCCCAGGTTCCGGTAGTGCATCCGCATCTGGCCAGTGGCCAGGGCGTAGAACACGTAGTCGTTGTTGAGATGAAAGCCGTACAGGCAAGTCGCGCCGATCCCATAGAGGTACAGCAACGTGAACACCAGCCAGCTGTCCTCGTTCACCACGTCCCAAATCCTGAATTGATGCCGGAAGTGGAACTTCTTCCCAAGAACCGCCCACTCGAAGACGGAAAGCACCATCGGCATGCTGTTGGCAATTATTTGAATATTTCGAGTGAGCTTGTCGAAGAAGTCCCTGTTGCGAATAAACTCTTTCGCATACGGCTCTAGGTTGCAGTCGTCCTGCTCCTTCCTGGTTTTGGGAAAGAGCTTCTCCAAATTGGCCACCAGTCGTTCGAGGACCCGTCGGTTGACGATATGCAACAAGCCTTGAAAATTCGTCATGGTTATCGGACAGAGCAGAGCTGTATCCTCCACCACGAGATCCCAGTCGACATTGCCCGAGCCGATATATTGGCAAATTTTAAATACTATAAGAACGATTTGCAGGAACGCTATGAGGGTTCCAAAAAGGATGGCTTTAGTTTGGGTGACCTTGAACTTCCCTTCCGGTGGCTGGCGATGGAGCAGCCGCCATTTCCAGAAGCTACTCACAAGGTCGTCAAACTGATACACTTTTGTGCTAGCGGCTCGATCTGCCATGTCTGCACGTTAGGACGAGGAAGCAAGAACTGACGGGATTCAGTTGACGAATTAACTGGTGAGCACAGCGACATTCGATGTAAACACGTTTAATATTTCATCATGTGAACACATCCAGTTGCGCCGCTTATTTATTCAAGCCAATTGCAGCTGTCTCACAGTCGAAGTGCACTGAATGTGGATTTCATTGGAAGAACTCAGTCAAATGCAGGTTCTCTTCGGAAAAATACAAACATCCCAGATTCACTATTTGCGGTTAATGCCAAAGGTGCATCATAGTCGTGCGTGCGACCATTTTGTGGTTTCAAAAGAAAGTGTGTGTAAAACACACTTGTGCGTCGGATTTCGATCAAATTTTGATGTCAGTGTGTTGGTCGAATCTTGCCATTATGAATGGAATTTATAATCATTCGTATGTCATCCACGGGAGGTCATGCTGGACTCAATTTAGATAAGGTGTGGAATTTACGATGACTTCTCACCACAAATTGGGCACTAACTCGGCCATCACTTGACGAGTGTTCATTTGATGCACAAAGCTGGCTCGATAGGATATATAGTTTTGCCATTTCTCTCAAAACACACTCGAAAACTTATTACGATTTGCGCACTTTTCCCAAACATCGCATTTGATGCGACAAAATTTTAAAAATGGCCAAAACGTCACGTGGTTTCATATTCTATGCATTAACATTATCTTTTGAATAGTCCCTATTCTAAAGATCTAGGTGACCAGTTCCCAAACAAAGCCGTCCAACCACTAAGTTTATGGTCACAATGGCAATGGCAGACGTTGTGTGAGTGGGTTAGGATAGGTTAGGGTGATTGTCACCACTGTAGCAGTTGTGGCCCACTTAGATCCTGGTTCGATCCTTTGTGCTATCCCTTCCCGATGCTTTACACTGGCCCCACTTTAATTCAAAGGGACTACGCTGAAGAAAAGAAAATAAATCTGGAGACCGCCTAATAGTATTCTTGTGGCCTATTTCCACGGATTTACAGCCAATTTGTTTTCCTGATAAAGTTAGCTATGTCTTGTTACTTTAAATGTAACATTTCTTCTAGGTTATTGAAAAAGTGCCGAAGAGATGAAGCGTATGTTCTTCCTCCTCCTCGTCTCTACAGCTTCTGCAGTAGTCGTTGTGGGGGGCTCCGATTCTTCTGGCATGGATACCGAGAAGGTAGTGGCCGGTAATAATGCCCACTACGTTCCTTATTACATTCATGTTTAGCTTTAGGAGTTGTCTAGGATTTGTTTTGTTTGGATTTAGTGAGGGCCAAGTAAGCCTCGAATTCCTACATTTATCTAATTCCATCCATTTCTGATTAGCGGAGTCGAAGGCATCTGTAAGTAACATGGTGTTTATTACTTGGAGTGAGGGATATGGGGTGTCCTGATTTTTCGCCAGTGGCAAACCCACCCCTCTTCTAGCTAACTCGTCGGCCCTTTCGTTGCCTGGAAAACCACTATGCCCAGGTACCCAGCAAAGGGTGAGGTTGCAGCTATCTCCCTAAGAGATAGACGGTGAAGTTTAACCATATTTGATTTGATTGACGGTGTATCCAGAGCCTGAATGGCCGCCTGACTATTTGTGTAGATGGCGACAGATAGCCCGTCTATCGGGTTCATTGACGGTAAGCGGGCAGCCTCTTGGATAACTTTAACTTCTCCCTGGAATACACTCCAATGGTCGGGCAGTCGAAGAGACAAGGAAAAGGATATGTCAGGCGATACCGCGATTACTCCTAGTCTGGTGCCCACGTCTGTTTTGAACCATCTGTCTAGATTTGCAGGTAGCCTGGTTTCCTTACCAGATCTTCTCAGTCTGGGATGATTGTTTTGGAACCAAACTCGAAGTCTAAAGCGAGTGTTCTGTATGCGTTGGTAGTCTCACATTTCTAAGCTTTCCTAAGCTGAGTATGAAAACGACTGGATGGCGCAATTGGTAGAGCGCCTACCCCTGGTTAGCGGGGTCCCCGATTCGAGTCCCAGTGAACGCAAAGTTAATATGCTTTTATCTGGTTTTCAAATCTGGCGCTATCGCTGGAGTAGTCAATCAGTGGTAGTAGTCTGACTTTGGGTATCACAATGGACGAACATGGTCTAAGTGTGCTGGAGAATTCACTAGAAGCCCCTCTACCTAACCTAACCTAAGCTGTGTGATCTGTTCCAGTTGCACTCCCGTAGCCTAAACGCTGCCTTGGTAGCTACCAGCTTCCCACAGATGTCCATGGGAAGAAGCTGTAGCAATGTTTCCATGGTGGCTGTGCGGGTGGATCGCAATGCCCCTGTGATGCAGATACACGCCCATCTTCGAATACTGCTTGTCAATTTAAGATTGAATTTGTTATTCAGTGCTGGCTACCAAACAAGGATACCGTACGTTAAGATGGGTCTAACAACAGCCGTAGACAACCAGTGAGCCATTCTTGGTTTAATTCCCCATGTGGGGCCAAGGATTCTCTTGCATGTGTAAACAGTTGCCGCCGCCTTCTTAATATAATATGGGTGGCGCGACAGTCCGAGGCGGACCTGGGCCTAGTTTTCAGCAACCACTCATTTTGTGGGCCTACAGTTTAATGCCCACTCCGAACGGCGAAGTTGAGAAGCTTTTTCTAGACAGGAATACTCTTTAAGCATTGTCAGTGACTCGAAAGAGGCGGAGCCGTGAATTATCGATGGTGGTAAATTCGGGTATCGAACCTGGCACCCTCTGCGTAGGAGTCGACGCACTAACCCAAAACGCCACGGCAACCCACCCAATTTTTGTTATTAATTCTTAAATCACTCCCTGATTTCGCCTCGAGTTCCTTCTGAACTATAGATTGCAGGTTCTCTTTTTTTAAATTCATATATTATATTCCATACTGTAATTCTTCTACTGTATTGTTATAATAATGGGTAGTCGAAAAAGTCTTTTCGTATTTCTAATCAAACTTTTTTCACAGACAATTCAAGTGGTACCCAAACATCGAGCCCCTTTTTGTAGGCAGCCTTTTTTAAATTGTTCAAAACCGTTTGATTATGAATGTTTAGTTCCTATGCGATGTCATGGCTACTTATGTTACTGTCCTGGTCAATCTTTTCCATAATTTCATCGACTTTTTCAACGATTGGTCGACCAGAACGAGGTGCATCTTTCACATCGAAATTTCCAGAACGGAAACTAGCCAACCATTGTTGTGCTACGTGAACTGATACAGTATTGTCTCCGTAAGCTTCACAAATTTCATTGGTGGCTTGCGTGGCATTCTTCCCTTTTTTATACAAAAATGTCTAAATATAGTGAATTTCTTCATTATTTTCACTCATTTTTGAACAGCTGTAACTTTTTTCCGAATTTAATTTAATTAATTTTTTTGGTTAAGTGAAGCTCAAAATTGCACCTTTCCAACAGCATATGGTATGACACAATGTGATTGGTAGCACTGGAGATAGACGAAGAAAAGACTTTTTTCCACTACCCCTTATGAACTTTTTAAAGAATAAAGTATTCTTAAATTATTACTTTACTATTATAACTTACTAATTAGAAACGATGGGAGCAGTATTGTAAAGTTTAATCATATTCTGATTCTCATTTAGAGTCTATAACGTTAACCTTTTTGCTAGGGTTAATTCTGTCTTTATTTCCCTTTAAAAAATATGCATTCCCATTTTGCCAGACTGTCAAGATTGCCTAGCAGTCGTGATTTAGTTCATCAATTGGAGTTTTTGAGTTGACAGCTAATTAGAAACGACTCTGTATCACCTAAAATATATCAATATTTAAGAGTTATTTTCAAATATTTTGGTAAGAAAGCACTGGCATAGGAAAGAGGAAAGAAAAAAGCATAAGGAAGAGCATGGGAACACGCGGAAAGCTATTGTTGAAGCGGGCCAGTCATCTGAACGTATTGCAACACAGTTAAACCGTTCAAAGAAGATGGTATTTGGTGCAATTCCTCATTTTCTCAAATATGGCATTCCTCGCAAAAAAAGGTTCAGAAAAACTAAACAAACACAGCACCAGTGCCAAAGCAATCCACCGTGAAATTATGGGTGAAACGGGCATCAATGCGTACTAAGAGAACTGTTGCCGTTTGACGGAAGCCGGACTTCAACCGGATGAAATCGATGGTCAAAGTGGCACAAAGAAAACGTCGTATAGTCTTTGCCAAGAAACATGCTGCTTGGACGGCAAATGAATTGTGGTTTTGAAGATAAATAGGATTGGCCCCGACAGTAGAAGGTACGTCCAACGACCAAAAGGTAAAGAACTCGACCCTAGGTACACCGCTCCAGTAGTAAAGCATGGCGGCGGTTCAAGTTTTATTTGGGGATGTTGGATGTTGGCATTAGTCCAATTCATCGTATTGTGGGAACAATGAAGAAGGAGCAGTACGTCGAAATATTAAAAAATGTAATGCCGGTTATTTGGTCATTCCAACAAGACAATGACCCCAAACATACTGGAAATCTCAAAAAAGCATTTTTTTTAAACAAAACTCCATGTGTGTACTTGACTGGCAATCACAAAGTCCGGACTTAAATGCTATAAGACACCTTTTGAGTGAAAATGCCGTCAATACTCAAAAAATTTCCAATTTGGACGTTTTGTATGAAAAGGTGAAGCAAGCGTAAGTATGTAAGTTAACGAACTACAGGAACTGTAATCCAGAAATAGACTTCAACGAAACCGCCATCAAATCAGATTGGTGACACATCTGTTAAACGATTCACCTATCCGGAGCATGCAGTTAACCCCCCATTACACCCTCTAACACACGTGCAATATATGTTGGGACAAAATATGTGCAGGACAACGTGCCACTTACATAGTTATAAATGGATACATAAGTACATAATTTAGATAATTCGTAGTTGGATTATTGTACAAATTATAAAGTAGATTGAGTGGGTGAGTCGGTTGGACAAAACCCCGCCCAGAAATGCGCGGAAGCAAATATATAAATTGTTATATTGCTTAACCCGTCCGCCAGTAGAAACAAGATTGAATTGTTAACAACGTATACGCCTTTTCCATTTAAGATGTGTGATGAATAACCAAATATTATGGCGGTGAATTCAAGGTAAAGTGGAAGTTCCCACGATAGCTTTGTACACACTCGTCACACTAATGAGAGGGATTATCTAGAACAAAACTAGTTGTCAGGTGGAAAGCCATCATGTCAAATTATACACTTTGCTTTTCAAAATGTCAAATTCATGTGCAAGTGGTTACAGCCATGTCCACACATGCCATACAGAATGGCTGAAGACAACTCTGCTTTAGCGGTTTTTAACAAAGTTCAATCGCAGTCCAGGAGTATAACTTCAACTGTGCATCGAGTGCTTGAAGGTAAGTATTTGCATATTTTGTAAATTGGATTTGTTTGATACATCCAGTGGCATTGTGACCAACAAGTAGTGCCTTAACCCATCCGTCTTTTTTTTTTATAAAAGATGATGAGTGATCATAAATGAAGGAAAGTGTAGAGATTCCCCAAGAAGTGTTTCGGAAATAATAAATGGGTGCTGCAACTACATTGTCGCTCCTCCCGAAATGGCCCTGAAATTCAACATCAACCAGGACACCCGCCTGGTTGGATAGAATGGATTTTTACCCAACTACGAGACCCTATAAGAGCCGATCTTTGCTGCAACGCCTTAAGGTCCAACTACAATGTGCCTGAGCTAGTGACAAACGCGCATAGGTGAGTGACCGAATATACCAAACCCCAAGTATACTCTATTTTAAGTTGACACACAAGGAAAATTAACAAGAGTTGACAGCAAAGTGGCAGGCGCGCAATAAGAAAAATTTATGATTCGTGTATAAAATCAGGAAGCCCCCTTGTCCGTATGACAAGAGTAACGCCTTGTATAGAAATGAAGTATTACAGAGATAGCCGACTTTGCAGCTGAAAGTGAATTTGAGTACTCTTTTGACAGATATTCATGAATTTTTGACTTTTATTCACGAAATAACATAAATGCCGTCCTCTGATTGGTCAATTTGGTTTAAGAGCACTTTACAAGAACCAGCTGACAAACATTTTAAGAGGCAAGAGAGGTAGAAGCATATCTGTAGTAAGTTATAAAAAACCAACAGTTTGGAAAAGAATTGCTGCGGGCACTCAAACATCATCTACTTCTACAGAAATTACAGATGCCAGATTGTCCACGAAGGGAAACTATCCTTTTATAGAACCTTTTGTAATCGTAACTGAGGTTAAACAAGGTTGTTTACTGTCACCAATGATGCTCCTCATGGTCTTGAGGGAAATAACAAGCAGAGCGAAAGGCTTACAGTGGGGCCCAGTGGACAGGCTCGAAGACATCGTAATTTATAATTAAAATGACACGAGAGTAAAACTTGAGGGTCTCGATACCCAATGAACGAAAGTTGAACGAAATTAACTGTGGAAAACCAAAAGAGATGAGAACCAACGCAATAATCAACCACCAGCAAGACGTGTGGAAGAACAGAAACTGCCAGCAGCAAGACGTATGCAAGAAAGCAATAGAGAATGTGCACCAATTCCAATGCCTCGGAAGCATCTTTTCTAAGAGAGGCGGACAGACGAAAATGTAACCAATAGGATACGAAAGGCCAAAGGAGCATTTGCACAACCGTCACCAGTGTAGCCATGGTCAAACCAAGTAAGTAGAAATACCAAACTTTGGATATTTGAAACAAATGCAATATCCTTACCGTCCTGGTATCCGTATCCAAAGGGGATCTGCAGGTGTTGCACATAGGCTGGTTTTCCTTCTTAAGGATATGCTGGTGGGTGGAAGCTGTAAGGCCTAGTCGTAATCTAACAAAGATTGTTGTCATCGATTTTTTACAGGTTCTGGAGTAGGTAGGCTGGATTCTATTAATCCTAACTCCAATCTTGGAGTTAACTTGACTTTATCTTGGTTTTGATCAGTTTAATAATGTCCATTTTGGTATATGTGCAAGCTGTGCGGTCATATCAGCTCTTTCGTTGCCTATAATTCCTATGTGACTAGGAACCCGCGTCAGATTTAACTTGTGTGTAAAACTAATTAGGCGATGATATTGTTTATGATGAGGACATTGTTGTTTGGATGAGATATGACACACCCTGAGAAGACCAAGCAACAGCATCAACATGTCGACAAGCCCTAGAGTGGAACTCCCAAGAAAACAGAAAAATAGGGCGGCCTTAGATCACGTGGAAGAGATCCGTGGGGAAGGACATAAAAGAGGAAGGCGTGAAATAAAGCAGATGGCCCAGAACCAGATATCCAAACTTTACTCTGTTCTGCAACAAAAAAATTCTTCCAGTTCGTCACTTGTATTGTTTTAAAGTGTTAAAAACGTTTTTCATGAAGTCAGTTAACCGTAAGTTTCATCGTATTTCAAATTATAATTTACGGGGAAACTTGAGTAACATGTTATCTGTCCCCGTATTCCGTACCACTGTCGTTATTTTTTTATATATTTTATCGCATCGGCTATTTAATAAACTCCCACAGTCGATCAGCTCAAAATCAATACATGTAATGTTTATGAAACGAGCTAAAATGTGGCTTTTCGGTTTTAACTTTGCTGTTTTAGAATCTTTAATTTCTGATATTCTGATATAATTTTTATCTTTTGCTTTTAAAATTTGATACTCATTTTTCAGCTTAAATTTTTTCATTTTCATTTACTTAATTTTTTATGAAGTTGCTTTTGAGGGTCACCCCACCCAAAGCTGTGTATGTGTATGTGTGTATGTGTATGTCCATTGAATTGGCATTCGACTCTATTTTCGTCTTCTTCTTCTTCTGGTGGCGCTACAGTCCGTGGTGGACCTGGGCCTCAACCAACAAGCCTCTCCAGCCGGCACGATCTTTAGCCAGCTGTCTCCATCTGCTCAAACCAAGTCGATTGAGGTCCTTCTCCAGCTGGCTGCGCCATCGGTTCCGTGGGCGTCCTCTATTGCGTTGTCCCACTAGTTCGGAGTCGAAGACTCCTCGGGCTGAAGCAGTGTTGTTCATGCGTTGTCCACGTTGAATCCGTAGACGCCTGACTAGGCTCAGGCCGCTGTACAGCCCGTACAGTTCGTGGTTGAATCTTCTTCTCCAATAACCATCAACGCAGACAGGGCCAAAGATTGAACGCAGAACTTTTCTCTCGAAAAGACCAAGTGCTTCTTCATCCGCTTTTGTGATTGTCCATGCCTCCGCACCATAGAGCAGGACAGGGATGATCGAGGTCTTGTATAAAGTCAGCTTGGTCTCCACTACTCAATTGCCTCTTGAGCCCAAAAAAACTGCGATTGCCAAAAGTAATTCTGCGTTTACTCTCGGTACTGGTGTTGTTCTTACTGTTCACTTGCGTGTCGAGGTAGACGAAGTCCTTGACTACCTCGAAGTTATAGCTGCCCATTGTGACGCTCTGTCCAAGACGTCGATGTTGTGCGTCCTTTCTTGATGACAGTATATACTTCGTTCTGCCCTCATTCATCGCTAAGCCCATTTTGGCCGCTTCCGCCTCAATGCCAGCAAATGCTTCATTCACGGCTCGCTGTGTTGCCAATCACATCAATGTCATCCGCGTATGCTAACAGTTGTACGGACTTCTGGAACATCGTGCCTCTAGTGTTGGCGTGTGAGTCTTGCACGATCTTTTCCAGGATGATATTAAAGAAGTCACCCGGACTTAGGTGTTTTTTCTTCACCCACATACGGGTTAAGGCATACGTGGCAAATGCCCATCTTCCGACTACCTTCGTTAAATTCGCTAACCACAATAGGGATGTATATTTATTCAAGACCTCCCACAGTTCCTGCGGGGTGATTGAATGGATGTGTGTCAAGTTCAAATGGCAGTGGTCTGCGGAGAAATGCATATTTGAGGCGTTGTGGTTTTTTTGTGGTAATGATTGGTGTGCGCAAAGAGTATCTTTGTTCCACCCGAAGGAGGTGGCTTCGTTGGCATAATTGCAACCAATCAACCATTCCAATGACGGCTTCATACGATGTATCAAGGCACGAATGTAACCGCAAACAGCAATTGTCTTGAATAATTGAGTGCAGTCTATTAAAACACTTTCCATTCTGCCATTGTGGTATTCGCACGATGAAATATTTAAAACCAGGACTTACTGTGATTTCGTACGCGGGGGCTTTACAGAAGTTAATGTATAAAATATGGGTGCTTTCATGAGTTCAGTAACCTTCGCCTTCGAAGCTATTCATCAGCCAGGGAGGAGCGTGCTATACGTGGATTCAAGCAACCGACGGCCAGGCTAAGAAGAGGATGAAATGGAGGAGACTCAGCAAAAACACTCGTATCGCAGATGAGGATTGCTTGGGCTCAGTGCAATGGCAAGGGTGAAAACTATACGAGAGATTGTTAGAGAACTTGAATCAACTAGTCGACAGAAGCTACACCACAGGTACTTTAAGCTGAGGGGCCTACGCTTGTTCCGACGCCACAAACAGTCCTGAAGTTATGTCACTAAAGGAGACATCTTGGTTTCTTAGAAGTGGAATTTCGACCGCGACCGTTCACCAAAGCATGCGTGGACTGCGCATATTCCAAAAGCAAAGGGCAACTAACAGAAGTGAAGCTGTACTTCTGACCGTATCTTTGCGGTTCGACCCACTCCACGCGGATCCCCACGGGCCCTTAATGCCACGAAAGGGAGGGACCAGGCTTGTGCTTGGACTTATCAGTAGCTTTACAACGACTGTCGTCTTGAGACAGGGGATGTTCAAGGCATTAGGCGAGATCACAAAATTCGTGCCTAGATGAATTGGGGTACATAGGATACTGGCTATCAAGCCCGCTGATCGCACCCCTAAGGTGAACGAACGTGTTATATGCTGTAACTGAACAATATTGGCCGCTGTGCAGTGTCGAGCTTATTAGAGGGACTTCATTGGGGACTAGGTAGGGGAGGCTGCTGGTGAATTCTCTAGCAGACTTAAACCATGTTGGGCAATTGTGTTACTCACAGTCAGACTTTTAGATGAAGACAACCGTTATTACCGGCCGACGTCCGTAATGGAGCCTCGAGACGTCTCTATCACAACAGTCAGAGTTCTATAGTAACACTTCTTACTTATTCATATCCTGGCTCCCGATGTGGGTTTTAGGGCCTCTACCATGCCTACGCGCCGTCCAGTGCTGTTTCGGGAAATGTTGCCGTGCTTCCTCCTTAACTATTCTGCTGCATGTACCCCTAGGACCGTTGCGCATCCTGCTATCCTGAGTAAGTGGGTTCCATAGCATGCTTGGCTAACAATGGACCTGTCACACTTTCGGCAAGTGTGACCAAACACCTGCCACTTTCGTCGTCGGAAGGTTGCCTATAGGTGCCTATAAGTTCATGACTCACTCTCTCATAAAGCTTTTTATACGTACGTACGTACGTAAACACATAACGTTTCCACCGAACCGAAACCGTTCGGGGCCGTTCCCATCGAGCGTGAACTGGTTTCGCTCTCAATTTTTCAATGTTCAAGTTCCCGCCGAAAAAAAATGTCACTCGCTCTTAATTTTTAAATGGCCGTCAGAATAGCTGTCTGTTGACAGGAAATAATTGTGTGTAATGAGAAAATGAACACCAAAATAAACTAAAGTTCACTCTGTAGGCTTGTTCGGTTTGGCATGCTCTCATGATTGACCACTCTAGTGATAGTACCATTAATTTGATCCCGACGGCAAATGGTGACTGGGCCAGATTTGAAAAACTAGATTAAAGCGTTGCTTTCACTGGGATTCAAACCGAGTATTCGACTAACCAACTGCAACCAGTCGACCAGTGACTGCCGCGCATACGGACAGCAGACACACTTAGGCCAAGCATAGGGTATCTTAGGCTACCTAGTCCGCAGACCAACTTGTGCTTTTGATAAAGCGAAGAAGAGGGCTGATTCTGATGCTCAGCTCAGCCAGATTAACAAAGAAATGGGCCCTCAGAACTCAGAATCCACGGGATGTGTGACCACTGCAGCTGCATAGCAAGTGTTCGATAGTTTCTTCCTCATCCTCGTCCATGCAGATTCTAAAGGGCCTAGTCTAGAGGCGTGCGTTCCGATGGCACAATCCCCTCTTAGAACGCCAATAAGAGATCTGAGGCTTGGCCTGATCAAGCTAAGCGATCGTTTGGGATCGATCATAGACGAGAGGTGTTTGGTAATGAGGCATCCTGTGGCTGATATCCATCCGCAGTTTGTTAAAGCCAGCGTTTGAAGTCTCGAGACTAAGAATCCACCGAGAAATTCGACAGCAAGGGTAAGTCTCTTACATTAAGTATCAAATTGCTTCTAACCCTGGAAAAGTCTGTTGACAAAAGTTCGGAACCTATGCGGCAGAATAGGGAAGTTGCCTTAAGCTACATTCAAAAATTGCACTGGGACCAATTTAAAAGGTATGCACATCGCCATCGTTAAGCGCGATTCTTCCATCAGTAGTTGGGCCGTTAAATTTTCATTGGTTTTTCATCTGCCTGTGTTGACTCCCAAGCGGTGAAGAAGTGATTGTATGCTGGTGGCAGGGTACTGAGCATAGACTGTCATACAGTTTCGCCAGAGTCTCTTAGTTGTTGCACAATCGTTTCTAGTTTCGATATGTTCGTTGGCATGTCTCCTCTGTGGGATCTTTCTGAACTTCTGCTGGAGGCGATGTATATTAGTTTGTGCCTTTCGCTCATACACGACCCCAAGTTTTTGCCACATCTCACGTGCAGTATTGAATTCATTATATGCAGAAGTCGATTTTGGCCCACACTCATTACGATGATCTTCTGGGCCCTCCTATCCAGCTTTTCCCATTCTGCCGCTTTGCCAGGATCTATTGGTTTTACTTGTTTTGCGCTCACAATATCGAAGAGATCACTCGCATTGAGCATTTCCTTTATATTATAATGAATAACACGTCTAAATAAAAGACTTTTATTAATTATTAAACATTTATTACACTTTAAACTTGATTGAATAATAACACGCGTCCGAACTCCTTGACGATCCCAATAAGAAGAGAAAGCTAATCTCAACTCTCTTCCTGAAGAAGAAGAAAGTGAGAGCTTCATTCATAAATGAGAACAAGAGGTAGAGAGCGGTAAGAGAGTGGGGGAGTAGGACAATGATACTATGTGTATAACAATATGGAATTTCCAGATGCTTCACTGATTTAAGGTCCTGAGTGCTAGCGGGGTAGTGGAGGGGTAGAATGAATGTGAAGTTGCACCGGTTTGCCGCACTGGACTTTCATATTACCCATTACACGATCTAGATCTCATTCCACAAGCTCTGATATAAATGTACTCTATTGACGGCTGTGAGAGAAGTATGCGAATCTGGTCTGGATCTCAAGAAACAAGTTGAGTTCTTAATTGCCAAGTTGCATCTCCGTTATATCCGTTGTCCATTAAATATGTTCATGCAACGTTTCGATGAATATGCAGCCACTCGTCACAGCATACTTTGGTCACAGTTTGCATTTGGCAAAGTGGACACATTTGTTACATAATCATCCTAATCGTGAAGTTTGAATAGTGAATCTCTTCGAAGAGTGGCCACTTTTGAGTGAGCCCAGGTCACTGGATCAAGTTATTAATTAATTCAGCATTTAGCATGAATGAAATCGATTTATTAATAAAAAAACAATTCAAATGCATGCCAGTCGAGCAGAGAAACGTTGCGAACTACTGTTACTCTTATACGCTCAATCGGGCTTATGCATGTTTTATGCAAATGGTCACCAGTCTGCTTTGCGCTGTGAGTCGAAGAAAGCAAGAGTGCGTGGAAAATAATATTTCTGAATAGATGATTGATATCCGTGTCAGCTTAAGGTCTGTGGTAAATAGGCTTGATTCTTATTAATCGTCAGACACCACTTGAGTCTGCCTGAATTGACAAAGAAATTTGGGTAAGATTTCCCCAAAAATGTGTCTGTCGAGGACCGTTTTTGAAAGGCTCTCCATCATATAAGTTGATAAGAGAAGACATCAAGACTGCTTTGAAGAGATCCGTAAATTCAGCCTTAGGGGCAGTACGATTAATGACTCTCTGTCTTCTGTAGAAGTCCCTCTTTGTGTGACTGCATCTCAACTATCGAGCTCCACAAGGTGCTCCGATCTCTGGCTACATGCCTTCAGGTGTTTCTACAGTTGCTTGGGCCACCTTAGATTGGGTTAGGCAAGTCGGTAATCTCGTATTCTACGTCGCACTTAGGTCCTGTGCTGCCTTGGCAGAGCTCAAGGAAGAAATAAAAAAGCTCAAACTGAAAAAACCTCCTGGTTACAATTTAATTAATGAAGAAATCTTAAAGAGTTACCTAAGAAAACACACCTCTTGACGAGCTATCCGAATAGTTTCGAATTCGCCTGTGTTGGGTCCCGGGCCAGAGAGACATAATGGGAAACTGTGAAGCTGACAAACTCGCAAAAATCGGCACAACACTGCCAGATCCTTCCTTAACTTAGGTACTCCTCTAGCTTCCTTTAAGTTACAACTCACTAACCAAAGCATACTAGAAGTCAATGCCAGATGGAACACAGGCAATACGTGCCAAATTACCAAACAACTCTGACTATTCTGACAAATCTGGGATCGATCATAGGCCAAATGTGACCCAGTCTTGATCCCAGTCAAAATATCTGTTAGCCCTAAAGTTAGCAGAACAGTGGGTATAATAAGCGGACACTGCCTTTTGGGTTTACACGCAAAATGAAGGTTTTTAGTGGCTTTTCCTTCAAATTACTTCTGTGATATATTAATTAAGAACTTTTATTAATATTTCAGTGGTAAGGTAATAATACCGAATCTCTGTAAGCAAAGAATGTAATGTATAATCATTGTAAAATTACTGCCACAATAAACAAACTAACTAACTAACTAACTTTACACGCAAAAAGACTAAGACTAGGAAGAAGAGGAAAGTGTACAGCACCTTCTCTGCAACTGCCCGACACTTGCCTCAGCTGGGAAAGCTATTCTAGGCTCCTACGTCTTCGATAATCTAAGCGATCTGAGAGAGACATCAATCAAATCGCTATTAGACTTCATTGACAGATCTGGCAGGGTGTCGTAATAACCACGCCGGCCTATCCCCTTTCTTTTCAGACAAACCCTCGTGGCAGTACAACGGGCCTAAGTGCATCTAAGCCACTTAACACCTATGTACCTACCTAACCAACCAACCCGTTCTTAAGCCGCTCTTAGCCTTGACCTTGTCCCTGGTCAATGGAATGTGTCAGAAGTTATAATGGTACCACAACCCGGGAAACCACCATCCGTTGGTCCTATAGACCTATCTCACTACTCCCGATAATGTCTAAAGTATTTGGAAAAATTCTGCTTAGGCGTTTAAGTCCAATTGTGGAAGAAAAACACCCCATACCAAATCACCAATTTGGTCTTAGGAGTAAACACGCAACCGTTGACCAAGTACATCGTATAACTGATGTAATAGAAATGGCATTTGAACAAAAGCTCGTTGTTCAGCCACATTTCTCGATGTTTCTCAAGGCTTTGGCAAAGTTTGGCATGAAGGCCGATCTCTACCAGGGAAACTGTAGAGTATTCTCTCTGATAGGATCTTCCGTGTGAAGCATGCAAATGAATACTCTGCTTTTAAAATTATAAATGCTGGTGTACAGCATGGGAGTGTTCTTGGCCCTCTGCTATACCCACTGTATGCTAGCCATTTGCCACAAGAAGAACACACTGTTCTAGGCACATTTTCTGACGATGCCGCTTTTTTGTTAACAGCCGGTTGAAGAGTTCTACAGCGAACGTTGCAACGGTTGAAGAGTTCTACAGCAAAATTACAACGTTCACTAGATCAGATGCACGAAAGGATGAACTTCTGACGAATTGTCTCTAATGAAAGCAAATCTTCTTCTTCTTCTGGTGGCTCTACAGTTTGGGGTGGACCTGGGCCTCAACCAACAAGCCTCCAGCCGGCACGATCTTTAGCCAGCTGTCTCCAACTGCTCAAACTAAGTCGTTTGAGGTCCTTCTCCAGCTGTGTGCGCCATCGGTTCCGTGGGCGTCCTCTATTGCGTTGTCCCACTAGTTCGGAGTTGAAGACTCTTCGGACTGGAGCAGTGTTGTCCATGCGTTGTCCACGTTGAATCCGTAGAAACCTGACTAGGCTCAGGCCGCTGTACAGCCCGTACCGTTCGTGCTTGAATCTTCTTCTCCAATAACCATCAACGCCGACAGGACCAAAAATTGAAAGCAGAACTTTTCTCTCGAAAAGACCAAGTGCTTCTTCATCCGCTTTTGTGATTGTCCATGCCTCCAAACCATAGACAGGGATGATCAAGGTGTTATATAATGTTAGCTTGGTCCTTCGAGAGAGGACTCTACTAATCAATTGCCTCTTGAGCCCATAGAAACAGCGGTTGGCAAGAGTAATTCTGCGTTTAATCTAGGAACAGGTGTTGTTCGTAGTGTTCACTTGTGTGCCGAGGTAGATAAAGTCCTTGACTACCTCGAAGTTATAGCTGCCTATGGTATGGTACGTTTTGGCCAAGTCGTCGTTGTTGTGCGTCCTTTCTTGATGACAGCATATACTTCGTTTTGCCCTCGTTCCCTCAATACCAGCAAACGCCTCATTGACGGCTCGCTGTGTTCACAATCACGTCAATATCATCCGCGTATGCTAACAACTGTACGGACTTCAGGAAGATGGTGCCTCTAGTGTTGGCGTATGAGTCTTGCACGATCTTTTCCAGGATGATGTTAAAGAAATCACATGACAGCGCTTCGCCTTGTCTAAAACCTTTTTTGACATTGAAGGTCTCGGTGAGTTCGTTACCGACCTTGGTGGAGCAGCGGGAGTTCTCCATCGTCACCCTGCACAACCTGACGAGTTTGGCAGGAATGTCAAAACTAGACATGGCGTTGTTTAGCTCGTCCCTATGCACGCTGTCATATGCGGCTTTGAAATCGACGAATAGGTGGTGGGTGTCGATCTGCATTTCTTGGATTATTTTCCAGGATCTGCCGTAATGTGAAGATTTGGTCGATGGTGGACTTCCCCGGCCAGAAACCGAACTGATAAGGACCTTTCAGGTTGTTGACGAATGGTTTCAGGCGCTCACACAAAACGGCAGGCGATTTAAAGGAGACTTATCCCTCGGTAGTTGGTGCAGTTGAAGGGGCTCCTTTCTTGTGGAAAGCAAATCAGTCCATTGTAATTTCACTTAGACGTCTTATCTACTTGCCAGACTTCCTCAATCGTGTCAAAATACCTTTTGGCGATATACCTCGGGATGACTCTTGACGTAAAACTCAAGTGGAACTAGCACGTTAAGAAGAAACGTGCAGAACTTGACATGAAATCTAAAGATATGTACTGGCTTATTAGTAAACAATCCAAGCTAAGTATTGACAACACACTGCTTGTATACAAGCAGGGTGGAGACCTACCCTCCACGCCTATCGCTACTATAAGGCATCTGCTAAAGCTTGAAATGCTTGCTCAAACAAACCGCGGATGGATATCAGGAACAGAATGCCTCATTACCGAACAATCTCTCGCCCATGATCGATCCCAACGATTGCTTAGCTTGATCAGACTAAGCAGGCCAAACCTCAGATCTCTTATTGGTGTTCTAAGAGGGGATTGTGCCATCGGAGCTCACGCCTCTAGACTAGGCCCTCCCTATAATGATTTCTGTAGAATCTGCATGGACGAGGATGAGGAAGAAACTATCGAACACTTGCTATGCAGCTGCAGTGGTCACACAGCCCGTGGATTCTGAGTTCTGAGGGCCCATTTCTTTGTTAATCTGGCTGAATTGATCAGCATCAGAATCAGCCCTATTCTTCGCTTTATCAAAAGCACAAGTTGGTCTGCGGACTAGGTAGCCTAAGATCAGCGTGGTAACACAATGGCCCTATGCTTGGCCTAACTGTGTCTGCTGTCCTTTTGAGCGGCAGCCACCTCAACCTAACCTAATCCTAAAACGAAAAGCAAGGGCAATATGAACATAATACAGTCCTTTCCAAATTAGGTGCTTAGAACTATAGTTAATGCACCTTGGTATATGAGAAACGACAGAGATCTTAGAATATTACCACTCCAAGATGAAGTTAAGAACTTTGCTTATAAACATAAGCGCCGCCTAGAAGACCACACAAACTCTGCAGCTTACCCGAACCCTGAGGAAACTAATGTCTTGCGTCGACTACAAAGAACTAGACCCCTTGATATCGTGCCATAGTCTACATCCGCACTTGGTTTCGGTGTTAGCAGGAACCTTCATTTGTTACTCACCTTAATCATGAAATACAAACTACTGGTTAAGTGCTTCACTTAGTTGTAGTCTTAAAAAAAATACAGGGAGGTGGGTTCAGTGACTAAAAATCTCACACTTCTATGTGCGAACCTTCGCCATAGAGTCTTGTCGAAGATTTCACACAATTATCTGAGTCAGACACGTTATACTGAAATAGAACAACAACAAACCCATTGTTCGCCGATCACCCCGTCCTCCTGTTTGGGGCCCCACTGTCCGAAGCTACAGCCTTGCCTAGCACAGTCACCCATTCAGCAGAGTTCCGTGTCGGCCAACCTTGCAGCCCGCAGCAAGCCAAGGTATTTATCTCGCGGGACCACTAAGTATGATATCCGCAGCCCGCCATGATGAGAGCTACCTCAATCGAACATCAATTTGTGACCACCAAGTCGATGAGTCTACTCCACAGGCAAGTGGGCTGCCTTATGTGAGTGTTTCACATCACACGCATTACTCGAGAGCTAAATGGACAGCTGTGCAGCTCACCGTCATTAATTCATTCATTCACTTGTGATAAATAAGTGAAGCGAAACGAAACACCTTCCGGTGTCCAATCACGTCCTTCCCACGATAAAATATTAAAAATATATCTAACTCGCATTGGTTGGCCGGTATTTATAAGCGAATTCTTCAACTGAATAGCCTCAGTTCTTAACGTGAAGTCATGGCAGATTTAGGCGAAGCAAGCGAAAGAGTTTACCACTTCGACGAGCTTCTGAGCGGGTACTGGAACTGGCAACTGCTTCATCGCCAAGCACCCGAGGGCACGCTCAAGATTACACAACTTAGAGGCTTCGGCGCCGCAGCTGTCGTCAGCTGTCTGCAAGTGGCCTGCTTAGCAACTCAGTTCGTTCAGCTTTTGCGCGCCCGGCCCATGGACTGGGACATCGTTATGGAGGCCACGGCGCTGCTGTTCTCGATATCAATGGCGTACTGCCAAGGCGTTGCGCTTCTCCTAAAGCGCAAAGTCCTCGAACGGCTGATAGCCAATTTGGAGCGGCTCTTTCCAAAGACCAGAGCCGAGCAGGAGAGCTGCAACCTCGGTACGTACGCCAACGAAGTAATCCGCAGCAAGAACCTGATCGACAAGCTCTGTCGCTTCAGTGCCTCAGCCTTCATCGGCTTGCCGCTGGTGTTTTCTTTCTACGAGTGGTTGGTCCTCGAGAAGGACTTCCCGTTCTATTATCAATTCAGGAGTTGGTATCCAGTGAACGCAAAGTGCTGGACCTTCTATCCAATCCTGTACGTCTTTGAGGTATGCGTGAGCCTTCTGTATGGCTTCTACTTGCTGAACGACTACGTACTCCACGCATTGGCCACTAGTCAGATGCGGATGCACTACCGGCACCTGGGCAGACTGCTATCCGAGTTGGATGCGAGGACGGAGTGCTCGAAGCTGAGCCGACTCGTCGATTACCACAGCGGCCTTGATGAGCAAGTGCAAGTTGATTACCATGCCGCAGGGCGCCGTGCTAAGACCCGATGTTTATCGTTTCAGGCTGCGTGACGATGTGAACGAACTCTTCAACGTGACTACCTTCATCACCTTCAGCCTTGCGAAACTTGCGATGTGCTTGCTGATGTACACGCTCCTTCACGGCAAGAATATGATGGTTCTGCCTACACTGGCGGCGGTATTTATACTCCTAATCCTGTTGGTGTACGCGCGGTGTTCCAATGGATCTGCGCTCTACACAGCTGTAGGAACTGCTTGTCTGACGAGTAACCGCTTGTGAATGGAGTCCCTTTATTTCAGAGTGAGGAGCTGGTCAACAAGATCTACGAGAGCAACTGGTACGAGGGCACGCCGGGCTACCGGAAGATGTTGGCGCTGATCATGGCTCGGGGCAACAGTCCCGTTGAACTGCACGCACTGAGGATTCAGAAGATCCGGATGGAGACTTTCAAGGAGGTTGTGTATTGGAATTTGCTTGCGATGGGCGAAGGCATCTCAATGATCTTCCATTGCAGTTCATCATGGAGGCCTATCAGATATTCACGTTACTCCTCAACTTCTCAGAGCGCTAACCCGGCAGAGGTTTTTTTTTTATTTTCTAGGTCATCCAGCAAATCTATCGCACTTCGACAAGCACATTTAGCAAAGTTTCTTCTTCACGCCGACGTCCGGATCCACGGATATCGTCATTTCAAGCTTGCGCCCTGCACTGACCAGACCAACGGTTCCGAAATCGACCACATTTGAATGTGCCCACTGGTCAGTGGAGCGTTCTTTGATAATTCAAAAAAATGTGTAGACACACAAAATTATTTCAAGCATTAGCAAACTAAATTGCTTAAACATTTAATTTATTAATTAATTCGTTGACGGGTAAGACGATCGCGAAGGAAAGTTACGAACTACTGTTACCATTGTACGGGCTACACCAGCGACCTTATGCATATTTTATGCGAATAGATACAGTTTTCGGGTGATTTCGGTGATTTACGACTGTTCGAATGGGAAGAAGCATGGCGTGGAAGAAAGCAAGAGTGCGTAGAGAATGCTTTTGTGATTCCAAGAATTTTGATGGATTCGCTGTGTCGTGACTCATGGCGGTCGAGGAATTCAACTCAAACTCCAATTTTGTCGAGCGCATAGACTTGTCAATTTATTGGTGAAAGGTGTGTTTCGAATTGATGGGGGCAATGGTTCTTAGTTTATTTTAATTATAACTGTATTTATCACTCACTGCTGAGCTGAGCAAGCCAACATTCCAGGGCAGAGTAATTCGGCAAAATGATTGCAATTCATGTGAAATCACTTAGTTAAAGTAGTAGAGTAAAAGTTTAAGTTGTTTGTCTCTCTGTTTCATGAAAATAAACGCAGTTTGTTTCATTTGTGTTCTTGGAAAACAAACCTTGTACCCAAGTCAAGGAAGCTTTTGGAGGTAGCTCCTGGGATGGCTGGGATCTTTCTTGCATATCGAGGTCTTTGACGTCCACTCAAACGAATCCTTCTGAAGATTTTCTAGGACACAAGTCACTGATCTACGCTCTTTGTAGCTTATGTGCGCTGAACGGTTCGATGAGAGCCATGCTGACCCTACATTGAGCATGTGTTTTATCTGACGTCAGTTTCTGAGCCACAGATGCGCGGGTTAGCGAGCTGTTTTTGGAGCCCGATCAGGACAAGATGTGGAAAGTACTCGCTTTCGAAGATCGCGGTGCGTTGACATTGTTCGGCTGATGTGAATCAGGCTTCAGCGCTTTATTTTTACTGCCAACTACAGATTAGTGTTTGGACATCCATTACGACAGGACCTTAAAGGTATGAGGGGCCCTGTCGAAAGGATACATGTATTTACCCCGCCATCATGCTCTTCTTCTTAAGGCACTGCAGTGGGGGGCGCACGTGGGACTTACCCAACATGCTTCTCCTACAGGGCCGGTTTCTCGCCAGCTGTCTCCAGTTTTGAAAACCAATCCGGTTGAGGTGCCCTCGACTTGTGTGCTGCACCTTGTACTTGGACGTCCTCTTTTTACCTTGTCCCACGGGCTCAGAGTCGAAGATTCATCGGCTTGGATCTACGATACCCCGTCATCGCTCACTACAATTGATCTTAGGTTAGGTTAACCATCACTGAACTTACTTAAGACTGAAAACCATGGTGAGGTGTACCCGGTTATTTTCGGGGAGTGTGTGGAGGAGTGGAAGTTTGATAGTTTATTTAAACACTTCGTTAACCTTACAGATCTCAGTTCTGGGTCCCTTTACGTCGGGAGGTATGGTCCCTGGAAGAGTAGATGCCACCCTTTTGCTTGGTAAGATCCATGTTGGTGTCCAGGGATCCGGGGGGAGCCCCTTTCTACGATGGCCGGCGTTTAGCCAGGGAGCTGTTGCCTAGGCTATCCATTTGTCTAACCGGATTCATTGTCGTCACATGCGTGAGATTGAATGTGGATTTAGGTTTGTCAGCTTTTCGAAGAGTGTAATAGTTTCCTCGTTCTTCATCACAGGTGACATCATTCAAACCATCAAGGGTCCCCAGCTCTGTGAGTCTCCACTGGTCATCGCAGAGTGTATTGCGTTCCTTGGCTTCCGCTGTGCACCTTTTCTTCTTAGGCTGTGGACTCGTCGAGACGTTTACTTTTTAAGTCCTCGCAACAGGCTTCAGAACGGGGCTTGTCTTTACCACAGCTGGTCAAGCGTTTTTTGGTTGCAGCCTTTATACACCACTCACTCAAGAGGCAGTGAGTGCCGCCTTTAACTTAAATTTAAAGTTTGGCCTTTTTTCCATTTGGAAATGGAAATTGGACGAATTGGTGAAAAAAAGTGTTGGAGCTTGTGAAAAGTTTTGTTAAACGAAGTAAAATACGGCATAATTGCAAATGTGTATGTCAATAATAGGTGTATTTATTTGCAAGCGTACAAATGCTTAAATTTCAATTTGCACGTAAAATACACTAACAATAAATCTAATATCCGCTTAAGTTACTCATCATATCCATCGCCGCTTATGAAATAAGCGCGGATTAAAACAATGCATCCAATCATAATTTTCTGTGTGTTCATTCCTGAATTTATTCATTCATTGTTTAGGTTGCTGTATGTGGCTTAGATTTGTAGGTGTGGTTGATGTCATCTTCTTCTGGTGGCGCTACAGTCCGGGGTGGACCTGGGCCTTAACCAACAAGCCTCTCCAGCCGGCACGATCTTTAGCCAGCTGTCTCCAACTGCTCAAACCAAGTCGTTTGAGATCCTTCTCCAGCTGGGTGCGCCATCGGTTCCGTGGGCGTCCTCTATTTCGTTGTCCCACTGGTTCAGAGTCGAAGACTCTTCGGGCCGGAGCAGTGTTGTCCATGCGCTCTACATGGCCCAGCCATCTTAAGCGCTGAATCCGTAGACGCCTAGCTACACTCATGTCGCTGTACAGTCCGTACAGTTCGTGGTTGATTGAATGCTCGAAAAGACCAAGTGCTTCTTCATCCGCTTTTGAGATTGCCCATGCCTCCTCCTATAGCTGCCCATTGTGCCGCTCTGTGGAAGACGTCGATGTTATGTGTCCTTTCTTGATGTCAGCATATACTTCGTTTTGCCCTCATTCACCGCTAGACCCATTTTGGCCGCTTCCGCCTCAATGCCAGCAAACGCCTCATTGACGGCTCGCTGTGTTGCCAATCACATCAATGTCATCCGCGTATGCTAACAGCTGTACGGACTTCTGGAAGATCGTGCCTCTAGTGTTGGCGTGTGAGTCTTCCAGGATGATGTAAAAGAAACCATATGAAAGCGCGTCGCCTTGTCTAAAACCTTTTTTGACATTGAAGGTCTCGGTGAGTTCGGTACCGACCTTGATGGAGCAGCGAGAGTTCTCCATCGTCATCCTGCACAAGCTGTCGAGTTCGACAGGAATGTTATGCTCAAAACTAGACATGGCGTTGTATAGCTCATCCCTGTCATATGCGGCCTTGAAATCGACGAATAGGTGGTGGGTGTCGATCTGTATTTCTTGGGTTATTTTCCAGAATCTGCCGTAATGTGAAGATTTAGTCGATGGTGGACTTCCCTATACTAAAACCGCACTGATGATTACCTATCAGGTTGGGGGATGGTTGGCGAATGGTTTCAGGCGCTCACACAAAACAGCAGACATGATCTCATAAGCGACGTTAAGGAGACTTATCCCTCGGTAGTTGGCGCAGTTGGTTGATGTATTGGATAGTTTTTAAATGTTTTTAAATGCATAAGTATGCAACTTTTTATATACCCAGAGTGACTGCTAAACATTCCGTTTAGGTTTCGTTATCGATTCTTTTCATTTGATGAAAATTGTGTGTTTTAAAGTGAAGGTCACGCTATACAATCGCAATCCGAAGATTGTGATCAACTATCACCTTACACGATTCCACCCCATGACTGTCACAATTGTCAAAAATATTGTCGGTGCTGCCAAGATTTTATGTTGAATTATTAAGCGCCGAAGAACGTTATTTTGTACACTTAGAATTTAAGCGTATATATACGTGTCTAAGATGGCTTTATTATAGTAGATGCATATGTCTTTATTTATTGAAAAGCCAAATATTACTAAACACACATAAGTTAATAATGAACACGAATAAAAAAGAATAGTTTACATATAATGGAAAAGAAATTAACAGATATGAATTATAATATATAAAAGACCCACAGACTACAACCCGCAGATATTTAAGACCAATGTGCACAGGTACCTCCTCCCCCTTTCTCCTTCTATACCTTCGGCCCGTGTTGTGTCTTGACCCAGGACAAGAGTATTAACAATCCCTTGAGAACGCGCCATTTTAGAAAAACAAGAATCCATATTGTAAAACGTCACGGCATATTGATAGAAGCATGTTATTAAAAAAATTAATTTCATATCCAAATGACAGATTTCATGACACTGTGTGTAAAGTAAAAAAAAAAAATACGTGTGTATTATGAGATGTAGCCTTTTCACCCTCTAACATGTTCCTTTCTTGGTGCCAATTCAAGACTGTCTCCAACATTACCTGGCACTCTGGCAGACATTCTGGCTTGTGCAAATTGTTCATCAGAAATGTAACAGAAGTACAAAGCTTCTGGACGAATGTGATTACTTAAAAACTACCCTGCGATCTAATGAATGTAATCTGAATTTGAACATGAGTTTTTGTTGTAAAACTAAGCCCAGATGCATCTCAGATTGTAGCGTGTTACCCTTTCTTACTTTTTATTCTCATGGTCTCCAAATGCGACTATTTTGCTTCTTGGCATGCCCATACTATGAAGCTGAGTACGATCCGCGTATGTCTGCGTTGACTGCTCGACACCAACTACCCTCCTCTGTCGTTATGACGTTGACATACGCTTGCGAAAAAACGCAGCT
The DNA here is from genome assembly GCA_964034865.1 of Eristalis intricaria. NCBI lineage: Eukaryota > Metazoa > Arthropoda > Insecta > Diptera > Syrphidae > Eristalis > Eristalis intricaria. Next base: position 80,730,563 of record OZ035873.1, on the reverse strand, counting down.
AATGTTTGTTGTACTAACAATTAATGCGCATGTTTTAGTTCCGTCGATTCAGGCAATTTCGATGTCAAAGATGTACCACGCTCTGAAAAGCCAATTGTCGAAAATGTCCATAAAATCATGGAAATCGTCGATCCTGAACATCATTTACCTCTTACCACTATTTCGATAGGCCACGAGCTTAACATTGCCCTACAAACCATTTGAGACCATTTTCACAAGGCTGGGTACAAAAAGAAGCTCGATGTATGGTTCCCCACGAGCTATCGCCAAAGAGCCTCATGGACTAAATTTCCATTTGCAAGTCACTGCTGGATCGCAATATCACAGACACACTTGTGACATTTGACGGATGTTCACTGTTGAAGAAAAGTGGATCATTAAGGACAACGTCAAGCAAAAAGGATCGTGGTCGAATCACGATGAGTCAGCGCAAACGGTGGGCCAGCCAGAATTGACGGCTTACTGTGTGTTTGCTAGAGTTGGCATCGACTCATCGAATATTAGCTGATAACCTCTTAATTCAGACCTGTATTCTCAACAATTGGTTAAGTCAAAAAACTTATTGGAAAAAGCTTTGTGATCAGCAGAGATCTCAGCACGAATACCCTATTGGAACACTTCAAACGTTTATTGCATCCATCAGTAAGCTACCTGGGCATTCAATATGTGATGCCAGACTTCCGAAACGATATTTGTTTGTCCTATAACGCAACAGGAACTAATGGATGCGCTTCGTTCCCTAAAAGATAAGAAAGCGGAGAGGACAGATTGTATCCCTGTCGAAATTTATAAATACTGTGCTAATGGTAAAAGTGGGGTAGTACCTCGCAGGTTGAAGGAAGCGCTGATCTTCCCTATCCATAAGAAAGGTGATGTGGGGGATCCAGCAAACTATCGAGGCATATCCTTTTTAATCGCGTCCTATAAAATGTTCGCAAGTATTGTGCAGAGGAGACTTGGAACGTGGATAGAAACTAATAACCTACTTAAGGAATTCCAGGCGGGGTTTAGACCTGGCTACTCAACCGTCGACCAGATTTTTGTTCTGAGTAGTATAGCAGGTACGGAGGGCATGGGCCTGTGCATCCCATGCAAAGTTATTGACTGCTCTCAACTTGGCCAGCAACGATCCCCGTTAAATGCACAGGTCAAGTTGAAATACAGCCTCCTCGCCTCGAAATACAGCGCCCTCTGGATAGCCTTTACAGCAACCGCTTAGAGGTGAACTAATGTATGCAGCGGCCCCCTTGCCCAGGGGTTTAAACCAAGACCCGGTCCTCCAGGTTCGGGGGTCGCGCGTGGTGTTAACTTCCCCACCGTGTAAAAAAAATCATTAGTTCAGAAACAACGAGAAGCATCGGATACGGATGACCCCACTGCTGACGACCATGGACAATGGCTCTCATGTTTGCGGACGACATCGTGCTGTTAGCGAACTCACAGGAATCCCTGCAGTTGATGATTAATCGACTAAGCGAGTACTGCAATCAGTGGAGTTTAATCGTTAGTCTAGAAAAATCGAAGATAATGATTTTTAAAAAAGGTGGTGGGAGAGTTGCCTCCAACGAGATGTGGCATTTTGAGAGGGACAAACCTAGAGGTCGTCAAAGAGTATATAAGTATCTAGGAATCCTGCTTACAAGCAATTTAAATATAAAAATGCATCTGAACGACAAACTTTTGCTATCAGTGTAGCCTGGAAGGAATGCTTCAACAATCCTAATATCCAGCAGCACAGCAGTAAGTTTAAATTATACGATATACTGTATGCGAGACGATAATGCTATACGCGGCCCAGGTTTGGGGAAATCGCAGCGCTTTTTTATTAAAAAAATGTTTAAGCTCCCGCCGAAGACTCCGAACTACATGCTCATGGTTGAAACAGGCATACCTAAAAACACTAAAGATGCAAATGAATTACATACTCCGATTAATGAACATGGCAGACAACAGACGCCCACAGATAGTGGCGATGATGCAAACCATTCGAAATAAAGCTGCATGGTTCAAAGAGTGGATTAAATTAGCTGGGAATGTTCTATCAGGACAATGGCAGGCGTAGGCATCCTTATGCAGTCCTTATAGTCTGGACCTAACGCCAAGTTATTACATGCTGTTCCTGTCCATGGCGAACGATTTTGCTGGGGTGAAGTTCGTTTTAAGAAAGGCAGCAGGATTCTCTCGGTTTTTCAGCAATAGGCACGAGGGTTTTTACTCCACCAAAAAAGCGCACACGTGACCTAAATCGAACCAAATTAAATTCAGCCTTAAATCCCGTGGAAAAATAATGGATTTCTTTTTACTGGATCTAATATACGTCGTGGTCGCCGTGGCGTAGTGGATAAGTGCGTCGACTCCTACGCCGAGGGTGCCAGGTTCGATACCCGAATTTACCACCTTTGTTAACTCACGGCTTCGCCTCTTTCGAGTCACTGACAATGCTCAAAGAGAAGAGTGTCCAGAAAAAGCTTCTCAACTTGGCCGTTCGGAGTCGGCATTAAACTGTAGGTCCCTTCCACGCGTGAAAGAACAAGAGCATGCACAACACGAGTGGTAGCTGAGAAGCTAGGCCCAGGTCCACCTCGGACTGCAGCCCACCCATATTATTATATTAATATTCGTCGCACTAGTCAATATCTGCTCTACATTCTTCAAATCTACTCCATTTTTTTTCACTTTCTAGACTCAACATTGGGATGACCCTGCTGACGATGGGAATGGATCTACCTAGTTCGGCGTAAGTGAGCCGCGCTGTCGCTCTCTCAAGGACCCTTTGCCTTCTCAAGCGCTCAACAATCTCAACCTTAGCCACCCCATGAGGCGTCATCAAGCAGACCCCCACAGATGATCACACACCCCAATTACGTATCAATTATTTGATATCGATTCGAACGTAACCATACCCGCCGTGCCATCCGTGTCAGTCCCTCCACATTTCTCTCGCCTTTCATCTGCGCCTCATTGACTTGCCAATTTGTTTACCAAATCCAATTGGGTGCCAATCTAATCATAATAATCAACCTCACCACAAGACCTCTCACTTTACAAATGAAATGCAAATTTTTGCTCAAAATTTACAAACCATTGTTGCGGTCACAATGCCAATGGACTCGGACAAATGACAAGAAATTCGAGAATCGTAACAGGGTACACCGAACGCCAGGGCTGCTCTTGATTGGCCGCCGCGTCGCGACGCGTCTCTTCACTGATACAATTCGGAGTTTTGCAAGCCGCGGCCGTGCGTGCGTGCCCCGCGACAATGGCGAGCGGTGTCCACTCTCGATTTGCATATCCTGCTGATGATGGTGAGGCTGGTGTCATCATCTCCGAACACACACGCAGACGCACCGCACACTGATGACGCGCACTCTGATCGCATTAATCTCTGAACCAATTGCATTAATCGTATGCAGAGTGGAATTATGAAAACCTGTTGTCAGTTGTCACCGTCAAGAGGCTGGCTGGCTGACTGGTTGGCTTTCGCTCTTGCGGTCTCACTCGCTCCCATTGTCTCGTGCGATAGCATCTCATCTCAGATGAATCTGATGAATTTTGTTATCACATCGAACAGAGATGTCGCGCGAAGATATATAAATCGGATTGCGGCCAACGAATGTCATCAGTGAAGCTCAACAGCCTCTAGAAGAAACAGCATAACTTTCCCAAGCGAAAACATGAAGATCTTTCTGGTACGCAACATTCGGATACCCGCAGTGGTTGGTCGAATCTATCACTCTTGGATTAATAGTTCGGCCGACATTCACTGCACACTTGATGGATACATTTAACCGGTTCTTTCTGTTCTCATCCCACTTTAGACAGTGTTCTTGGCAACGGTAGCCGCGGCGGCATCACAGGGATACAACTACCCACAGCTGTCGCCCCAGCAGTTCGGCCAGCAACAATTGGCCCAGCAGCTGTCTCAGCAACTGCCGCCCCCAAGCCAGCAGTACTACTCCTCCAGCCAGCAGTCGCAGCCTCTGGTCATGCAGATCACCCCATCGGTGCAGATCCCCTCGCAACAAGTGATGCAGTCCCAGCTCTCAATGCCCATCTTTCTGTCGCAGCCGCAATTGAAGCCATCCAACCAGTACCGCTCGCGGTCCTATGTGCGCAAGCAGAAGCCGCTCGTCACCAAGAGCTTCTTCATCCACTCCGCTCCAGAGGAGTCCGAGGATGAGGTCCAAGAGGAAATCGCCCAACTCAGCCAACAGCCACGCAAGCACTACAACGTCCTCTTCATCAAGTCACCAGCCCAGACAAACCGTGCCACCGCCCTCAACTTTGTCAAGGCGCTGAACGAAGAGAAGACCGTCGTCTATGTGCTGACCAAGAAGACCACCGCTTCCGATCTGCAAGAGGCCGTCCGTGAGGCACCACAACGCACCACCAAGCCCGAGGTGTTCTTCATCAAGTACCGCACCCCCGAGGAGGCCGCCAACGCCCAGCGTCAAATCCAATCGCAATACGACAGCTTGGGAGGAAGCTCAACCATCTCCGACGAAGGCTTGGCCCCAGTCACCTCAGTCATCGGCTCGTTGGACGCACCCATTCAGGAGGAGGAAGCCTCACAGAACCAGAGCTACGATGACGTCGGAGACAATGTGCTGTCGAACAGCAAGGCCTACCTGCCACCACAGTATTAGATCCGATCTTCCGTGTAAATAAGTGAAAAGTTAAAGCTGCTGGCAGGAGCCCCTCCCATCCCGGGGGAGCTCCTGCTCGTGTCAGCCCTGTTCCTATTGACTGTTGTTAAGTTTTTCTGACATATTTTTTATTTTTTTTGTTTATATTGTTGTTTCTAGTGTAAGTTGTGAAATATATACATATATTTTGTTTCCCTTAAATTTTGCAGTTCTTTGTTCATTTTTACTTTCCCGGGGAGACTGAAGAGGGATATGCTCCCGTAGCCAGGACCAGTCTCTTTTGTACACCTTCTTAAAAAGAGGGACAATCAACCCAGTTTGCCAGGGGCGTTGAACATCTGCAGGGGTGCGTTTTGTCACCTCTCCTTTTCATTTCTCACACGGACTGCACCAAGAGCCCACTTTTCTCGAAATTCCAAGGATTCCGATGGAATTTTTTGACTGAATTAACTTCGATAATCCTTTCCCCAACCAGGCCCCTGCATTCGGGGAGAAATGTCCGCCCAGAAACTCAAAAAATCGACTTTTCGAAAATTGACACATTTCACACGAAAAAATGCAGTAAAACGGCACCGCATTCGGGTCGCATCTTTTTGCTGAAAATAAACGTATTTTCGTCGGAATCACTTTCATGCGTACACAATCTTGTGAAATGAATATCTCGGGAACTACGACGAATACAGGGATGCTGGCCACCAGGATGGGAAGGAAATTTCATGTAGATGCGGAGGAAGGTGCGCCTTTTTGACGGGAATGCCGGGGATGACGTGTGTGAGCCAAAATCCGTCATAACCTCTATTTTCGCATTGAAATTGAGGTATTGGAAGACCTGATGTTTTCTGGAGCGAATATCTCGGGAACTAGGACGAATACAGGGATGTGGGCCACCAGGATGGAAAGGAAATTTCATGTAGATGCGGAGGAAGGTGCGGCTTATTGACGGGAATGCCGGGGATGACGCGTGTGAGCCAAAATCCGTCATAACCTCTATTTTCGCATTGAAATTGAGGTATTGGAAGATGTGATGTTTTGTGGGAAGAATATCTCGGGAACTAGGACGAATACAGAGATGTGGGCCACCAGGATGGAAAGGAAATTTCATGTAGATGCGGAGGAAGGTGCGGCTTTTTGACGGGAATGCCGGGGATGTTGCGTGCGAGCCAAAATCCCTGATAACCTCTATTTTCGCATTGAAATTGAGGTATTGGAAGATGTGATGTTTTGTGGGACGAATATCTCGGGAACTGGGACGAATACAGGGATGTGAGCCACCAGGATGGAAAGGAAATTTCATGTAGATGCGGAGGAAGGTGCGGCTTTTTGACGGGAATGCCGGGGATGTTGCGTGCGAGCCAAAATCCATGATAACCTCTATTTTCGCATTGAAATTGAGGTATTGGAAGATGTGATGTTTTGTGGGACGAATATCTCGGGAACTGGGACGAATACAGGGATGTGAGCCACCAGGATGGAAAGGAAATTTCATGTAGATGCGGAGGAAGGTGCGGCTTTTTGAAGGGAATGCCGGGGATGACGCGTGCGATCCAAAATCCCTGATAACCTCTATTTTCGCATTGAAATTGAGGTATTGGAAGATGTGATGTTTTGTGGGACGAATATCTCGGGAACTGGGACGAATACAGGGATGTGAGCCACCAGGATGGAAAGGAAATTTCATGTAGATGCGGAGGAAGGTGCGGCTTTTTGAAGGGAATGCCGGGGATGACGCGTGCGATCCAAAATCCCTGATAACCTCTATTTTCGCATTGAAATTGAGGTATTGGAAGATGTGATGTTTTGTGGGACGAATATCTCGGGAACTGGGACGAATACAGGGATGCGGGCCACCAGGATGGAAAGGAAATTTCATGTAGATGCGGAGGAAGGTGCGGCTTTTTGAAGGGAATGCTGGGGATGACGCGTGTGAGCCAAAATCTGTCTTAACCTCCATTTTCCCTTTGAAATTGAGAAATAGGAAAGCGTGATGTTTTCTTGAACGAATATCTCAGGAACTAGGACGAATACAGGGACGCGGGCCACCAGGATGGAAAGGAAATTTCATGTAGATGCGGAGGAAGGTGCGGGTTTTTGACGGGAATGCCAGGGATGACGTGTGTGAGCCATAATTCGTCATAACCTCTATTTCCGCATTGAAATTGAGGAATAGGAAAATGTGTTGTTTTGTGGAACGAATATCTCGGGAACTAGGACGAATACAGGGATGTGGGCCACCAGGATGGAAAGGAAATTTCATGTAGATGCGGAGGAAGGTGCGGCTTATTGACGGGAATGCCGGGGATGACGCGTGTGAGCCAAAATCCGTCATAACCTCTATTTTCGCATTGAAATTGAGGAATTGGAAGATGTGGTATTTTGTGGGAAGAATATCTCGGGAACTAGGACGAAGCCAGGGATGTGGGCCACCAGGATGGAAAGGAAATTTCATGTAGATGCGGAGGAAGGTGCGACTTTTTGACGGGAATGCCAGAGATGACGTGTGTGAGCCCAAATCCGCCATAACCTCTATTTTCGCATTGAAATTGAGGAATTGGAAGATGTGGTATTTTGTGGGAAGAATATCTCGGGAACTAGGACGAATACAGGGATACCAGGATGGAAAGGAAATTTCATGTAGATGCGGAGGAAGGTGCGGCTTATTGACGGGAATGCCGGGGATGACGCGTGTGAGCCAAAATCCGTCATAACCTCTATTTTCGCATTGAAATTGAGGAATAGGAAAACGTGATGTTTTGTGGGAAGAATATCTCAGGAACTAGGACGAATCCAGGGATGTGGGCCACCAGGATGGAGAGGAAATTTCATGTAGATGCGGAGGAAGGTGCGGCTTATTGACGGGAATGCCGGGGATGACGCGTGTGAGCCAAAATCCGTCATAACCTCTATTTTCGCATTGAAATTGAGGAATAGGAAAACGTGATGTTTTGTGGGAAGAATATCTCAGGAACTAGGACGAATCCAGGGATGTGGGCCACCAGGATGGAGAGGAAATTTCATGTAGATGCGGAGGAAGGTGCGGCTTATTGACGGGAATGCCGGGGATGACGCGTGTGAGCCAAAATCCGTCATAACCTCTATTTTCGCATTGAAATTGAGGAATAGGAAAACGTGATGTTTTGTGGGAAGAATATCTCAGGAACTAGGACGAATCCAGGGATGTGGGCCACCAGGATGGAAAGGAAATTTCATGTAGATGCGGAGGAAGGTGCGGCTTATTGACGGGAATGCCGGGGATGACGCGTGTGAGCCAAAATCTGTCTTAACCTCCATTTTCCCTTTGAAATTGAGAAACAGGAAAGCGTGATGTTTTCTTGAACGAATATCTCGGGAACTGGGACGAATACAGGGATGCGGGCCACCAGTATGGAAAGGAAATTTCATGTAGATGCGGAGGAAGGTGCGGCTTTTTGAAGGGAATGCCGGGGATGACGCGTGCGAGCCAAAGTCCCTGATAACCTCTATTTTCGCATTGAAATTGAGGTATTGGAAGATGTGATGTTTTGTGGGAAGAATATCTCGGGAACTGGGACGAATACAGGGATGCGGGCCACCAGGATGGAAAGGAAATTTCATGTAGATGCGGAGGAATGTGCGGCTTTTTGACGGGAATGCCGGGGATGACGTGTGTGAGCCAAAATCTGTCTTAACCTCCATTTTCCCTTTGACATTGAGAAATAGGAAAGCGTGATGTTTTCTTGAACGAATATCTCGGGAACTGGGACGAATACAGGGATGCGGGCCACTAGTATGGAAAGGAAATTTCATGTAGATGCGGAGCAAGGTGCGGCTTTTTGAAGGGAATGCCGGGGATGACGCGTGCGAGCCAAAGTCCCTGATAACCTCTATTTTCGCATTGAAATTGAGGTATTGGAAGATGTGATGTTTTGTGGGAAGAATATCTCGGGAACTGGGACGAATCCACGGATGCGGGCCACCAGGGTGGAAAGGAAATTTTACGTATATCATGTAGTGAATGACTTCATCTTCCTCGGCTCCCAAGTAAACAGGAGCTGAAAAGGCTAAAAAGAGGAGATGTTTTGTGATCCTACGTTCCTTGATATAATCCACTACTATAATTTTAATAAAGGTGGAGTGGACAACATGGACAAAATGTTGAGCCAGTACACAACGAAAAGGAAGACATACAGATGGCCATTGTCTTTGTTTTATAATTTGTTTGATACAGCAACGCCTGCGGGTAACATAGCTTACTCTACAAATTATCCATAACGCACCTGTACCTAACTTCTACCGCAACTACTTGTGTTGTGCGTGCTATTGTTCTTTCAAGAGTCGATGGAACCTACAGTTTAATGCCTGCTCCGACCGGCGAAGTTGACAATACTCCTTGGGCATTGTCAGCGACTTGAAAGAGGTGGAGTCGTGAATGGTGAAATGTGGTAAATTCGGATATCGAACCTGGCATCCTCTGCGTAGCTGTGGACACATCAAACTTTACCAGTACTTAATGCCATGGCGATCGCCAACAAATCGCGACGACACAAAGGCAATGTGCAATGCTGGATGTATTTTGTAGAGTGTCAGAAACTCATATTGATATGGTTAGTTGACAAAATAAGACCGGATGTCATATCAGAGGAAATTCCATATCAAAGCACTGATGCAGAAGTTTCACAAAGAACATGATGCAAGTGGATCATTTAACATGAGCTCACCATGTTCGGTTGATGGCTAATGTTTGAAACGTTATCTAATAGCATCATGATCCTAGACACATTTACAGGGGATGTCGGATACCCTATATATCGTCACCAGTCGACAGAGGCTTATGCCAAATCAACAACTATTAAAATGAAAAATCAATACATCAATACACGTTGATAATCGTTAGATCGTGCCGTATTCACCAATTTTGTCCAAAGTGTATGAAGCCCCCATTAACGTGGAGTATTTTAATTGTCATGTAAATAAAGGTAGCGACATGGCTGTGTTTGGTGTACCTGATCGAAATAGAAATGATGAAAGCACTCAATTTCAATTAGGGCATTATGTCAGCAGGCATTATGGATGATTTTTAAATTGCTAATTCATGAGAGACGTCCAACCATTGTTCATTTGGCTTTCCTTCTTGAAAGTGGTCAACGCGTTTATTTTACCACTGGAACAGTCAGCTAATAGCAGTGACACCACCAGGTTTCGATTTCTTGCTTCCCAATGATTTCATCTGATATGTCATTTGAATTTAAGTGTATTCTCTCTTATAAGTCTAAAGGGCAATCATTTAAAATGGGTGGTATAAGTTCGGAAAGTCCAGTTTTATCGTCTTATAGTAGAAGCAAGCATGCTGCCTGCTGCTGGCCATGACCATAACTAAAATCATCCTGGAGCGAATCAAAGAACACCCCAAAGACACACTCGACACCTAACAAGCATGTTTCCGCTCTGGATCCTTCTGTGTCGACCACATCAAAACCTTGCGGATCATCATCGAGCATTCTGTTGAGTATCGATCACCACTTCACCTGTTTAGCATCGTTTTTAAAAAGGCGTTCCATAGTCTCAATCTGGCGTGTGTTGCACAGTCCTGATAAATTAATAGCAATTGTCAAGGCTACATATGATGGGTTCACTTGTTACGTCTTAGACGTGGTGGGGCCACGTCTAACCACCGACCTAACCTAAGACGTGACAAGTGAACCCACGTTGCACTTGGATCCAGTTGGACCCATTGTGGTGTTCATGGGGGAAGTAAGCGTTTCGGTCCCACTCGTGTTTCTCAGGTGTTTTTGTGCAAGTCCGTCCAACCATCCAGAGATCCTGATAAACCTGAAAAGATATTTTTAATCTGCGCTTGGGGTTCAACCCGCAGTTTGACGAAGTAATGCAATTAGCTTAAACCGTTTCCGTTTCAACGTTGAATCCGTACTACTTTATGGATGTGCCACCTGAAGACGAGCTACAAGACAAAAAGCTGTAAGCGTTTGTCAATTGGTGCTTACGCCACATCTTAAGGATATTCCGGCCAAGCCGTATATCTAACGAACACCTTTATCAGGGAACGAATCATGAACCTATAGACACTACGAAAGGGGTTGTGGATTAGTCACACTCTCAGAAAGGGCGAGAGCTCCATAGCCACTCAAGCGATGCAATGTAACCCGCTTCCTCAGGCTGGCAAAGTGTGCAGCGGTCCTAGGGGTACGTGGCTCCGAACAGGGGAAAGAAGGAAGCACTGCAACTGGGAAAAAAGTTGGGGAGATTCCGCATTTATTAAATTCTTGATTCGCTTAAGATAGGGCACATTTCTCGAAACCGCACTCGATGGTTCGTAGACATTGTAGAGGCCCTAGGTACCAGAAGGGGATGCAGCACATGAGAAGGAGAGACGGATCAAAGACAGTGGTTTTGTATTTCCTTGTAAAGGGAACTAGCTCTCTTCTCCTAGGATTGACGCCTAGGCCGCATAATTCGGTTCATTTTAATAGTTCGAAGGTTCGAGGTCGATCTGAATTGTTGCTCTTGACGTGAATTCACATTGTGCAAGTTTTCATCACCCTCCATTGTCGACAAGGCGAAAATTAAAATAATTTTGCCACTAAAAGTGCCTTATCCATTAAAAATTATACCCTTATAACGGTAAATCTGTCCATCATCCTACTCCATTCTCTTGATCAAGTCATAAGCTACAAGATCGGCCTTCGTCACTTTGCTGTAGGACGCACGGTTTATAAGATATGAACAAGGAAAGGCAATATTCATGATTTTTTCAATGTAGAAAAATCGACATCTGTAGGGCTTCTGGCGGTGCGTATAGAATTTTTGACAGCTACGCCGCGACGGCAACATTATCAACATAGGCAATACCCTCATATCCTCGCCTTTACATGGGCAGCAGAAGTTCATTCAATGTAGGTCAGTCTAGTGGCCTGAGTCCTCTCGATTTCTGCACTTCGTGGCTTGGCCCAGTTTGTGACTCTGTCCCAAGATCGCTTTTTAGGTTTTCTCTCCTGTTTCAACCACTGACCGACAATCCACTCAAAAACAGACACCGAGCCGACTGATCAGTGGTAAGATACGTAGGCCTTCTGACTCCCTCGGGGACACAGCGAGGGCCCTACCTAGAATTCACTCTTGGCCAACAGACTGTGGCCTGATCATGGATCCTACAAAAACGGAACTGATTCTGTTTACCACAAACACCAAGCCTTCTCGACTCAACAATATCACTTTCTCCATTTCCTCCTTTGCTAAGGCTGTCATTCCAGATCTCAAGCTCGGGAGGAAGTCTTATATAGAACACCGGGTAAGGAAAGCAAGTGCAGCTTTCCATGCATTCGGTTGAAGGTGGGGCCTTAAACCCAAAATGACCCTTTGGTACACAGCCGTTGTCCGTCCCATTCGCACTAGTAAGGGGCCCTGTCCCAAGCAAAAGATACAACTTAAACAAGGTCAACAAAGTCCAGATATTGGCAGGAATCGGAACGAGCCGATAAGACCACGCCTCACCGAAGCACTGAACGTGCTCCTACATCGCCTCCCGCTGGATCCTTACGGGATGTTGGTCAGCGAGACCGTATGGCCATAGCAGAGCTCTCCAACTCCTGCCTGAGCACATAACCCCAGCTCCCACGCACTACATTACCCCCAATATAGAATTCGACAAGTCGACACAATGCCGGCTTCCATCCTGGGAGGCCTGGCACAGTCTATTACTTGCCTCAGAATACCAATTCTTGATCTCCACAGTCGGGTCTAAGCTAAACCACGGTGTAGGCTCAGTGGTAGTCTTGTCGGATTTCAACATTTCAAATTCTTACCGACTCCCGGATCACTCGAGTATCTTACAATCTGAAGTGCTAGCGATAAGAAAAGCATGTAATACCTGCCTTTCTGGAAAGGCCGCATCGATCTGCAGCGATAGCCAAGCAGCCATAAAGGACATCTCATAAATTCCTCTAAATTGGTGCAATAGTTCAAGGTGTGGAACAGTAGAAGGTGCGAAGGCACTCTCCTGTAGATTCCTGTAGAGAGCGACGAACTGGCCAAGCAAGAGCTTCCGAAAAAGCCCACACTGAATTTGTAGTCCTCCCAATCAACCAGCTTAAATACATCATCTACCAACATTTCCTGTCCTTAGGTAGTAGAAGGTGAACTAGGCTCTCCTACATGAACAGCAGGACTAATGACGTCTTCAAAAGAAACAGCTCCGATATAGTTAAAGTCGTGGCTGTAAGCACATGGCACTGGCCATAGGTATTCACGCTGCTATACCTGGAATACCGTTCAATCCACACTATCGCACTCAGAGGATAGGTTACGTTTGGTTAGAGTGACTGACTCGCTAGCATTTAAGCCAAAAGTAGGCTCGTTATGTCACCACAAAGGTCTAATACATCCTAATCCGCGAACCATCTGGAGCTTTTAATAAAGCAATGAAGTTGATGCTAATAATACTTAGCTCTGTCAAGTCGTTGTAATATGGAGCGTCCAAGTGACTAAGTCTGCAAGATGAGAGAGCACAAGTCAATGCCCGCCTATGACTCCGATGAGAGTTCTAAGATTGGCCAGGCCATGATTCTCATCATGGCTCTGTCTCGAATACCAAATCAAGCCCCCGTACAGCCGAACAGATGGCTTCCAAACATAACTGTTCTTCAATATCTCTCCGCTGGAAGTTCGAACCCACTGCACGAAAAAAAAAAAAAAACAAAAAAAAAAATACCGACCAGCAGCATTAGAAAATATTTTACTTCCTTATCAGCTCTCCACCCTTTTGCATTCCTCACGCAGTGGGCCAGTGAAAGTGTGAGAGTAAACCGAACTCTAAACACAAGTCGCGTCTTCCCAATCACCTGCAAATCCAGGTCAACCAACGCGAGTGCCCTCGGAAGCGGGTGTCGCCGCGGCTTCATCATCACCAGCAACCAGCAGGACACCTTGGTTTGAGTGACGCATAAATTATCACGATCACGACGTGATCACACTGACAACGACCGGCGAGTGGCGGTATATAAGACAAGGAAGCCGCAAAGAACACTTAGTACCGCACCAAGAACGACAACGAGAACTCCCACAATGCAGTCGTTAATGGTTTGCTTCCTTGTCGCGTTCGCGTTCCCCCTCGCTGCGGTGCAATCGGAGGATCCCGCAGTTCTTTATCCGCCACAGTTCACAACGCATCGCATCGTTGGTGGGGAGGAGGCCCCAGCCGGACTGGCACCGTACCAGATCTCGCTGCAGACCCTTTCGGGGCGTCACTTCTGCGGAGGGGCCATCATCGACGAGAAGTGGATCATCACGGCGTCGCATTGCGTGGTATCGCAGACACCGGATAAGATAAAGGTCCTCACCGGCACTCAAGACCTGACCAACAATGCCACGTCCAAGTACTACTTCCCCGACAAGATCGTCATGCACTGCAACTACAACAACCCGGCGTATGCCAACGACATCGCCCTGGTGCGCCTCAACGACTCCATCGAGTTCAACGAGTTCATCGAGAAGGTGGACTACGACTATGTGCCGCTCAAGGAGGACGACGAGCTGGTGCTCACCGGCTGGGGAACTCTGTCGCTGGGCGGCATGGTGCCGACCAAGTTGCAAACATTGAAAGTGAAGTTCGTGCCGTACGAGATGTGCAGGGAGCAGCACAACAACAGCTCGTGGGTGGACATCGGACACGTGTGCACCTTCAATGACAAGGGCAAGGGTGCCTGCCACGGAGACTCCGGCGGACCGCTGGTGCACAACGGGAAGCTTGTGGCGCTGGTGAACTGGGGACGCCCATGCGCCCAGGGTTATCCAGATGCGCACGCGAAGGTCTCCTACTACCACGACTTCATCAGGACCACCATGAACGGATGCGACAAGGAGGAGGGTGTCAAGAGGTCTTGCTGAGATCGGAGGGGCACGGTTGGAGTTCCTAGATGTTTTCGAAAATAAATTCAAAATTAAAATTGGTTGTCCAGAGTTTTGTGGTTTTTGTTGCAATGTTTTCGGCGCAGACATCAGTACGAGACATCGGTGGAATATATTTGAGAATCGTTGCATACATCTAGGCTAGATGGTTTTGTGATATCGTAAGACCGTAGAATTGTGTTCAGTAGGGAACTGTTCGTCGAGAAAGAGAGAGGAAGAGGAGTAGGCCGTGGATATTCCATCACATGTTGAAGATCGCACCCTAGGGTGCAAGATATTGCGAAATATGCCATGCGGTGATCCTCAGCGGGCATATGTGACACAGAACAGCTGATGGGATGTGTTGTATGACAATGAATTCAGGGTAACCCCAGATGTCCTGCAGACATCCACACAACATGACCTTCGAAGGGTGCCTAGCTGTCATGCATTGGCCATTAGGCCTCACTTCTTTATTCCATCCGATATGTCACCCCCTTGTTTTCATCGAATCGAACAAGAATGATATCGACTGTCTGAAATTCAAGCATAGCATGGTCACACCTGCTCCAAGCTTTAATGTTTGTGGAGACTTCCACAAGGACCTTCCTACTGAAATCAACGTTATACACAAAGTGCGTTCACTTGAGCTTTTTCCTGTCCCGAGATTCTATCCACAAAACATCACGTTTTCCTATTCCTCAATTTCAATGCGAAAATAGAGGTTATGCCGGATTTTGGCTCGCCCGCATCATCCCCGGCATTCCTGTCAAAAAGCCGCAGCTGCCTCCGCATCTACATGAAATTTCCTTTTCATCCTGGTACCCCACACCCTTGGATTCGACCTGATGCCCGAGATATTCATTTCACAAGATTGTGTACTCGAGAAATTAACTCCGACGAAAATACGTTTATTTTCAGCAAAAAAATGCGACCCGAATGCGATGCCGTTTTACTGCATTTTTTCGTGTGAAATGTGTCAATTTTTGAAAAGTCAATTTTTTGAGTTTCTGTGCAAACATTTCTCCCCGAATGCAGGGGCCTGGGTGGGGAAAGGATAATCGAAGTTTATTCAGTCAAAAAATTCGATCGGAGTCGTATTTCGAGAAAAGTGGGCTTTTGGTGCAGTCCCTGTGGGAAATGAAAAGGGGAGGTGACAAAACGCACGGCAAGGTGTTGATTTAGCATCGTTAACCCGAAAACAGCTCTGGGAGTGCTGACGTTACTCACGCGTTCCAAAAGCTCATTCCCAGTGACTCCACAATCGATCCCCGAAAGTCCTCAGTCCACAAATTCAAACAATGACCACAACCAACTTAAAGCCCAATTTTAATCAAGTTTATCAAGCACAGCTCCTCCTCCATGTCTAAATATATTTGCACCCATTTACATTGGTTCGTATCCAGTCCACAAAGAAGTATACATTAGCGTGCATGTCCGGTATGCCCAGGCCGCACGGGAATCCCCAGTTAACCACGCCGTACAGCCGATTGTCCTTCACCAGCGGCCCACCCGAGTCGCCATGGCAGGCGCCCTCGCCCTCTGCGGTGTAAGTGCAAATGTGTCCAAAGTCCAGACCGGGATCGCCCCCCAGGCGCTCCAAGCACTCGGTGTGCGTCACATAATCCAACGAGATCTTGTGAAGCCTCTCCGGCCGCTCGCCCCACAGCTCCGTCGTGCCCCAGCCGGTCAGGATCACTCTGTCGCCAGTCCGCAGTGGTTTCGTGGGAAGGTCAATTGCCGCGGTGTCCTTGTTGAACACAACCGACGAGTTGAGACGAATCAACGCGATGTCGTTGTGATACTCCGGATTGTCGTAATTGCAGTGCATCCGCAGCTCGGCCACGTAGTAAGTTGCGCCAGGCTGCTTGTAGTTCTGTGTCCCGGTCACAATCCTGAGGTTCTCCTCGAGGCCGTAGTACTCATAGTACTCGACGCAATGGCTCGCCGTCAGAACCCAGTTCTCGTTCAAGATCGCTCCGCCGCAGAGATGGCTTCCGTACTCTGTCTGCAGGGAGACCTGGTATGGCGCGAATCCCTCCTCGGCTTCCTGTCCACCCAAGATCCTATTCTCTTTGGAAGACAGGTGCTTCGCGGGCATCGCGACCTTGGGGCTTTTTATGCGTATGGCCAGGGCAGCTGGCGCAGCCAGCATGAGTAGCCACAGTATCGCCCTCATTTTAACGACACTCGTTGTGGCACCTGGCGGAGGGGCGCCGCCTTATATAGCAGGCAGCGGTTATCCAATTGGACGTAATCTGAGATAAAACGCGGTGAAGATACGGATCTTTATGATGGCATCGTGAGTTTCAGATAATAGAGCTATTACCTCGGCTGAGGTGAGTAGGCGCTGGGGTATCGTCATTTTAGTGCCTTTGGCTTGTGGACAGCGTCTCGCGCGATATCGACTGGTGCTTTCGGCTCTTCCGAATCGGTGAGGGAAAACCAAGTCAAATCTGTTGATTGTTGGTTATCGGGCGACGTATCTGTCGACGGAGTTGATTGGGAAAAAAGATTACTTGAACCTGTGAAAACGGAAACAAAATGTTATGTGGTCGCTGGAGAGATCTTTGGGACAGCAGTTTATGGAGAAGATCTAGCGAGATGGACGCAGATGACATTCGCGGAGAGTTTCTTATGGCTTAGTTCGACGAATGTCAATGGATGGTTAGGAAATGACGTCAGCAGTCGCAGTTTTCTTCGAAGTATATTCGTCTCACGAACAGACTCTTCAGGCGAATTAAAAGGCCGTAAGGACGCGAAAATTACGCGATAGTAACATCTTCAGCGATATTCCGGTGACCACTAAAATCAGTCAATCTCAACTCAGAACTTGTATCAAATTGTTCTTCATCCATAGACGAGATCAATGCCCTGAGGTAGGTTCCACCACACACAGAGACTGCTTGATCAGTCAGCAAAGAACGCAACTACTCTGGCCCCATTCCAATGAATCAACCTAAATAAGGAGCAGAGGAGTCTTAACCTTTATAATCTTACTACGTAGGGACTGAACTGTTGATCGCATATATGTAAGTCGTTTGCTTGGTATCATTCCAGACACATGATTCTTCGAATAACACACCGGAAACTAGAAGCTATATGGATGAAGAAGAAATCTAAAGCGTTCAAAACCTCCTCTGCTTCTATCCAGCTCTGAAATCTCTCAGACGCAAGAACAAGGTGGACTATGAAAGTATGCCTCAAGGAGTATTTTATCCAGAACATGAGCACTGGATTTGCAGTTGGTTAAGTGCCTAGCCTAGAAAAGAAAAGAAAACCTTCATCTGGTTTTCAAATCTGGTCCAGACACCATTTGTCGATGGGATCAAATTAACGGCACTATCACTGGAGTGATCTATCAGTGGTCTAAGTGTGCTGGTGAATCTCAGTATCGTTTGCCCGATCCACAAGAAAGGAGACCCCTTCAACTGCGCCCACTACCGAGGGATAAGTCTCCTCAACATCGCCTATAAGATCCTCTCTGCCGTTTTGTGTAAGCGCCTGAAACCATTCGTCAACAACCTGATAGGTCCTTATCAGTGCGGTTCCAGGCCGGGGAAGTTCACCATCGACCAAATTTTCACATTACGGCAGATCCTGGAAAAAAACCCAAGAAATGCAGATCGACACGTCGTTCGTCGATTTCAAGGCCGCATATGACAGCGTGCATAGGGACGAGCTATACAGCGCCATGTCTAGTTTTGACATCCCTGCTAAACTCGTCAGGTTGTAGAGGATGACGATTTAGAACTCCCGCTGCTCCATCAAGGTCGGTAACGAGTTCACCGAGACCACCGAGAAAAAGGTTTTAGACAAGGCGACGCGCTGTGATGTGAATTTTCCAACATTATTCTTGAGAAGAACGTGCAGAACCCACACGCCAACACTAGAGGCACGATCTTCCAGAAGTCCGTACAACTGTTAGCATACGCGGACGACATTGACGTGATAGGCAGAACACAGCGAGCCGTCAATGAGGCGTTTGCTGGCATTGAGCGGTCTAGCGGTGAATGAGGGCAAAACGAAGTATATGCTGTCATCGAGAAAGGACACACAACATCGACGTCTTGGACAGAGCGTCACAATGGGCAGCTATAACTTCGAGGTAGTCAAGGACTTCGTCTACCTCGGCTCCGCAGTAAACAGTACAAACAACATCAGTACCGAGATCAAACGCAGAGTAACTCTTGCCAACCGCTGTTTCCATGGGCTCAAGAGGCAATTGAGTCGTAGAGCCATCTCTCGAAGGACCAATACAAGATCTTGATCATCCCACTCCTGCTGTACGGCGCGGAGGCATAGACAATCTCTAAAGCGGATGAGGAAGTCCTTGGTCTCTTCAAGAGAAAAGTTCTGCGTGCGATCTTTCGTCCTGTCTGTATTGACGGTTTCTGGAGGAGAAGATTCAACCACGAACTGTACGGGCTGTACAGCGACATGAGTCTAGTCAGACGTCTTCGGATCCAACGCCTAAGATGTCTGTAGAGCGTATGGACAACTCAGCTCCGACCAGAAAAGACAACGTAACAGAGGACGCTCGCGTTTAAGGTGGCGCATCCAGGTGGAGAAGGACCTCAACCAACTTGGCGTGCGACGCTAGAGACAGCTAGTCAGAGACCACGCTAGCTGGAGGGGCTTGTTGTTTGAGGCGAAGGTCCACCCCGGACTGTAGCGCCAAATAAAGAAGAAGAAGAAGGATAATGCTACAATGTGAGCAGTGAAACTTTCCTTACATATTGGATTGACCGGATTTGACCATAAAAACAAGATGCAGCAGATTTTTTAGCATTTTTAAAAATTCTGCAGTTTTCAGCAGTTTTTAAGAAATTTGGGTTTAAAGGGAAATGTGTTAATGTGCCGAGGCACATTAGTAGGCAGACTGTAGCACATAATGAAGCGAGAAACACAGTATTCATGCGTCGAATAAAGAAGGTATACACATTTTTAATTAATCTTTGTATGTATATAATTCAAGTCTAGATTACTCAAGTTACTAATTCGAGGGATTATATTTTTAAATCCACAAACCGTAAATCCTTAGGAAAAAAGGGAAAAAAAATGTTCAAATTTTCACATTTGGCGATAATAAGGAGAAATTACGATGAATATCCGCATATCTTTTGACATCGCGCTTTAAGAACAATGAGATTCAGTCAGTTGAACAAAAAATATTTTCACATGGAATTTTGTTTGAAACTAAAACCGTTATCGCTTCTGTAACGAAAATGTTCCCTCAATTGTTCAAGTTTTTCAGAGGGCTTCTGAAAGTAAAAGCTTGTGACAGCTCAACAAATCAAATGTTATCTTTAATTAATTTATTCGATTTTTAATTCGATTCAGAATAATATATATATATATGTATATTTTAGAAATGAACTGAGAAATTCTTAATAAATTAGCAACGAATAACAAAAGCATAACGGCCAACTTTGTGAAGCTTTTCCTAGACAGTTATTACCCTTTGTGCATTGTCATGTAAGGAGAATTCGAACGTTTGTTTTACCATTTTTTTTCTTCTTGTCCAGCCGACTTAGCACATTCTCATCCTAGCTTTAGCAGGTTTGAACAAAATAATCTGGCAACGCTGTTACCATCTGTTGAACCCATAAGGAGGCCTGGAGTAACACAGCTACGCTGTAATCCGGCATAATTTATAACCAAAGGACTTACGCGCTTCCCAAATAACTTTAATGAAGCTAGCCCAAAAGGCCTCTCACATCAACGAAATCGATCGACTGAATAACGTACAAGCAGTTCCTTGCACGAGTAAGTATGCATGCGTTAATTCCTTTATCGACTCTGATGGCATTCTGGGTTTCGGTAGGAGGCTTGGTACTGCTTCTATACCATTCTAGCAACGACACCCCATAGTACTTCACAAAAATAATCATCTGTCTGGAATTCGGCTGAATCATTGGCGTTTATAACATTATAAAAAAATGCATTTTTCAATGCAAGACCTATATGCAGTAACGAGCGATTCTGTTCCGTCAACAAATGGGCAGTTTACAGCGCCAACGTTTAAAGCCATGCGTGACATTTGGCAACACGGGCGTTGATTACGCCGAGCCGCTCTTAGTGCGCCCTTGGAAAGGGAGAGGCATTAAGCCTACATTGCTTTGTTTATCTGCATGGCCACGAAGGGCATACATCTAGAGGTCGTTACCGAATTATCATCCAAGGAATTCATAGACGCGATTAGGCGTTTTGTGGCTAGACGTTATAAATGCCATACATGCATATCTTCACTTACAATGGCTTAATTTTTTTGACGCGAACCAGCAGCTTCGAGAATTGGCCAATCTCCTGGAAACAGCCGAATTACAATAAAATGTTTCAAATTAACGGTCGAACAATGGCATTACCCGGACATTTTCGCCTCCGCAAGCCCCCCATTTCGGCGGATTATGAGAGGCGGGTGTTAAAACTATTAAATTCCATCTAAGAAGACTTCTAGACTGCGCTCCCGTTATGTACGAAGAGTTCACAACCATTCTCTGTCAAATAGAATCTTGTGCTAACTCGCGTCCTTTGTGAAATTTTAAAACTAACTTTTTCACAAAGAATGTATGCATAACATTATAAAAGCTACAATTTTGAACGAAAAGTGCAAGTGTGAAGAAGTGTTGATTCCACACATCAGCATGATTGCCACGACATGCCATACAACTTTAGGAGTCTAGAAAATGGAAAAAAACAGGACCAACAAGAAGAAGCCGCCTTGACAAACTTCCTATTTCCATTCTCCTAAAAGATTGATCATTACCACTTGCTGCGCCAAAAACCCAAGTAACTTCGAGTATATTCCTGAAAGCTCTGAACGCTGACAGTGAAGTATGACAACCAAATTCGAATGAAAAGAAATCTTCTTTGCAGAAGCGACAAGCTCACAAACTCTCGACATGGTCACAAAACTCTCGCGAAACTTTACTCTCCAGATCGAAATGAACATTCACCATAGCTTCTAGCATGATTCACTCTGCGAAACAAACACCGGAAGACCATTCCCCACTTACCTCACTGAGTCGGGGCTGAGAATTCCTTGAGACACAAACTTCCGCTCCCTTTCGGTGCAACGAGACAACTGAACCATCTCACCAAACCGTCTCGTGGAACGTACACCGCGCCTGGAAGGGATGATGTGAAAGTTCCAGGAAAATAAAATAACCAACGACCAAAAAAAAACCCCAACACGTCAACCGTAACAATTAGCTGCCATAACCACTGCAATAAGCTTGTCTCACCTCCAGTCATAGCCGAGGTGACAATAAACAAATCGAAGAGCTGTAGTATTTATGAAGCCCATTTATATATCCATCGTGCAATCGATGTCAGTAAAACGATAAACCAATTCGAAGCAATCGCTTATCGCAGCGCCTAATCGGCGCAAGGGCCAAGAGTCAAGAGTCCGCGTATAAAAGCGAACGCCAGTGCTTCACGCCCGAATAGCCATGAAGTTACTAATAGCAGCCGTAGTGCTCTTGGCTGCGTGCCACCTTCCCGCGGAAGGCATCCGGGTGAAGGACACCTTTATTAATCGTCTGGCGAACGCATCCAACCTCAACATCGAAAGTCGCATAATAGGGGGCGTGATCTTGGAGCAGGGCTTCGCGCCGTATCAGGTCTCCATTCAGACCCTCATTGGCAGCCACATTTGCTCGGGAGCCATCATCGGGGAGCAGTGGGTGATCACTGCCGGGCACTGCGTCGTCGGCCGCAGCGCATCAAAGATCCACGTGTCTTCGGGAACGAACAGCATTTGGGACGCAGAGGCCTACTACTACGTGGACAAAATCATCATCCATTGCAACTACGACAAGCCGTTGTACCACAACGACATCGCATTGCTGCATCTAGAGACACCAATCGAATGGGACGCCGATACGCAACCGATCGAAATAGCAACCGATCTGATCGAGGAAGGCGCCACAGTGCTGCTCACCGGCTGGGGTAAGGTGGTGCAGAACGACGATTTGTCGCAGTTCATGCGCAAGATGGAGGCGAAATACGTGGCCTACGACAGCTGCAAGCAGAAGTACAGTGGCGACGAGGGAGTGGATTCCGGTCACATCTGCACACTCTCAACCGACGGCACTGGGGTGTGTCACGGTGACTCGGGCGGGCCGCTGGTCAGCGGTGGAAAGCTGGTGGGAATCGTCAACTGGGGTGTTCCCTGCGCCAAGGGCTATCCCGATGTACACGCGAATGTCTTCTTCTACCACGACTGGATCAGGACTCAGCTGGAGGGTTGTGTGCATAAGTTTAACTAGAAATGAAATGTGAGATGTTGTTGTTAATAAATTGTGTGTGAGCTGTTGAATAGTGGTAGAGTTTCTTTCTTTCGAAGTGGACACTAATTCACTTGTAGATTCTCTGGAAACGGATGAACTCTCTCTTTAACGGATGAACGGTCCAAAGAATATATTCTTAAGTTTTGTATTTTTTGTGTTTAAACCGGTATCATAGAGTATACATCAAAACAAAAAAAGGAAACGCCAGGAAACACTTAAAAGAAACAAAATTTATTTCAGTACTTAATTACCGACTTCGTCGGTGACTGAGCTAGCGTCTATGCTCTTTAGACAAAAAAATATGATATAACGGTTAACAATAGACTTTACAAAAACAAAAAGGGTGGAGATAAAGAAATGAAAAGGACGATACTCAACATAAACAAATATGGGGAAGGACAAGAAAAATACGTGTGCATAGACGCATTGTTGCTATTTACAGTACCTCACAAAATTGAGCGTACACCCTTTGCATGGATGTAATTTCGCCTTTTTCGATGCGAAGAAATGTTTTTAAATATAATTTAGAAATGCAATTTGATTTATCCACATATTCTTTATTATTATATGAAATAAAATCCAAAATTGTAAAGCATTATCCTTCCAAAAACAACAATGGAACAAAAAAATCACCCCTTTCACACACAAAATTGAGCCTACACAAATAAAAATAATTGGGAAACACATGAATCCTATGAAAAAAAAAAGAATGTTAACTGTTAAGTCAAGTTAAAGAAAGGAGAAGGATGTGTTTATTGATCATTTGTGTTGCGACTTTTGTATTAACAAGTACTCCAAAGCATTTTCTTTCTGGTAAGGAGAAGAAAAGGACAGAAACTGATATTTCAACACGAAAGCTTATCAATAAGCATTGTGAGGGAGAAGCTTTACGAAAGATTGGTAGGACTGTAGGGCGAACTCATTCGACTGTACAGAAAATTATAACAAAATATGGAGCCGAAGTTCCTGGCAGAGGTAGGAACAAAATTTTATCGGAGCAAGACGAACGTTTAATTGTTCATAAAGTTAAGTGTAGCCCAAAAATTAGTAGTCGTCAGAAGTTTCCATAATGACAAAGAAGCCTTTGTCAGTAGAAACCGTTCGTCGTGTGTTACGGAAAAAAAATTTAAATGGAAGAGTTGCTCTTAAGAAACCTTTTATTTCAGCTGCCAAAAAGAAGAAGAGATTAGAGTTTGGGCAAAAATATTTAAGCATGCCTCCAGAATTTTGGGAAACTATCACGTTTACAAAAATAAACTTACTTGGCTCAGATGGTAGGCAAATTGTGTGGCGTGAGCCTAATATGGCGCTGAAAACAAAAAATATGTGCCCAACAGTAAAACACGGAGGAGGATGTATTATGATGTCGGGTTCAATGGCAACTAGTGGCGCTGGCAATTTTTAATTTATTGACACAACTATGGACAAAATTATGTACTTAAACATTTTAAAAAGAAACATGATCGCCTCTGCGAGGAAACTAGGTTTGCCCACGGATATTTGGTTCAAACAAGACAATGATCCGAAGCATACCTCACATGTAGTTAGGAAGTGGTTACTCCACAATCACCGGATTTGAATCCTAGATTAAAAAAAAAACCAATTCTTCTAATAAAGCCGAGCTAAAAAATAGAACTGAGGAGGCATGGAACAGTATCCCCCCTTCTTTTACAAAGAAATTGGTAGATTCTATAGCACGACGCTTGCAGGCGGTTATAGACGCTAAAGGTATATGTATCTGTAAATTTGAAGTCCGTTTTTGAGTTTTTTTAAACGTTTTTTTACTGTGTACGCTCAATTTTGTGTTATTAAATGTAGTTAATTTTGTTTGTTTTTTTTTTTTAAGAATGAAACCATTATTTTTTGTTTTTCTTCTATGAAAATGATAATAATCTAAACTGCATTTAAATTTTTTTTTTTAAAACAGTGCTTCCCATTGAAAAGGGAATAATTACGGCTGTTCCATGGGTGTACGCTCATTTTTGTGAGGTACTGTGTGTTGCAGAGCTGTGACGTGTTGCAACACGTAACTCGCGCTCACTCATAAAAATGTGGCTGCCGTAGCCGAGAGTGCGAGACTCTGAGGAAATGAGGCTGGGAACAATATTTCGGTTCATGCAGGATGGAGGGCTATACCATACAGCCCATGCGACAATCGATATTTTTTCCCAAATCGTGTTATCAGCCGTCTTGGCTATATCAATTGGACGCCTCGGAGCGGCAATTTTGTGGAGAAACGTGAAGAAGCTCGAAACCATCAACAAGTTCAGCGAAGCCAGCCGAGGCAACCACTTGACCGACGTTGAATTTCATAATAAATGGGAATGTTTCTTATTACTAATTAAGCCAAAAAAACATGTAAAACATTTTATTTTGTTCATTATTTATTTTAAAAATAAATTGAATGTATTCGGCCCACCCTGTACATTGGTATATGTTGGGTCGGCGGGTAGACGTGGTGGGCCACGATCCAGTTGGAGTCCGGTCCTACTCACGTACTACAGGTGGTCCCGCCCAGCCATCCAAAGATCCTGATGGTTAGTGGGATATTTCTTGGAGATGAAAGAAGAATAATTCTCCCAGTGTTCCTTGGCCATTGACAAAGATAGTGAGGAGTATCCTCAATTTCCTGTTCTTCTTCACAGCACATGCATATGGCTTCATGGGTAAGTCCCATTTTGTGTTCATGCCCTGTACATTACTAATAACTATAGAAATTGCATTAAAGACAATTTGTTTTTCTTTTGAGTCTCATTTGAATTTATTTTATGTTGATAACACATACAGCCACTTTTGTGACTGGTTGTATGTGTTACCTGTATCGGAAATCCGTTAGGTGTATATAAAAATTTCGTCAACGACCAAACCATGCTGAACCCATTGGTTCTCGTCCGATCACCGAAATTAAGCAGCATTGGGCGCGGTCAGTACTTGGATGGGGGACCGCTTGGGAACACCGCGTGTTGTTGGCATCTTTTTGCCCTTTTTGCTCCCCCAATACCCAGCCACTATTACTACATCTATTATTCAATTCTGTTAGAACATTTTTTTGGGGCCGGCCTTGTATTTGCATATTTACTCCTTTGACCTTGATGTATTCCTGCTTAAGATTGATTGTTAAATCCATTCCATCGAGTTAACTCTCTATATATAGGTTAGGTTAAGTTGAAGTGTCTGACTGCCGCGCATACAAGCAGCAGACACACTTAGGCCAAACATAGGCCCATTGTGGTAACACAATGCGGATCTTAGGCTACCTATTCCGCAAACCAATCTGTGCTTTTTATAAAGCGAAGAAGAGGGCTGATTTTGATGCTGCTCAGTTCAGCCAGATTAACAAAGGAAAGGACCCTTAGAAGTCTGAATATATATATATAATTTTCCTAGCTGTTTCCTTCTGATTTCTGCAAGTGCTTGGCATGTCCGAGTTAAAAATTTAACAATAATTATTTGAAATTACTGCCGTGCCTAACTTCGACTTCAATGTGTACATTGTGCCCTAGAAAGGTGACGTTTTACTACCGTGATAAATAATTAATTTAGGTTTTTCATTGGGCATGCATGTGTGCCTATAGCACAGTGCCCGGCAAGCTGCGGATTAGCGTGCGCACTTCCTTGCGATCAAAGCTGATCATGTTAGTTGATCTCTTCTTGCTCAACGACGGCCACCGGGCCCCTTGCTATGTCTCCAATTTCTAGACCAAGCCATCGAGTTATATCACTGCCCACGGCTTCGTCCTCCCAGATCAGATCAACTTTTGGCAAGATTGTCTGCTTTTCCGTTTCCTTGGACGTTGGCATCCATCTTTTTGCTTTTTTGCTACCATATTTAGCCACCATCACTTCCAGCCTAGGTACCTTAAACATCAGACATTCAATTCTGTAAGGACATATTTTTTCTCCGATTTAGTTTCATCTTCACTTTTTGGCAACGTCCTAAATGCATTTTACAACCCTCTTACCCCACCGCAAACTTTTTTGGTTGCTTGCATCATAAATCTGACGATCTTCAGAGTCTCTCAGCAGCTATTTATTTTCAGTTTTGTATACAACACACACATTTGGAATAATGCGATGGACATGTCAGTACCAGGGACTAGACAACGGAAGTTACAACTTCAAAATCTGGCGGTGTAGATGTAGGCCCGTGTAAAACGGAACTAGTACTCTTCACTTGCAAGTATAAGATTCTTGCGGTCAACTCACCCTCACTCAGTCCTCATCAGCTATGCCAGATTATTCTGGAAAACCAATGTCCAAGAGCGTGTCAGCAAACCTACAACGTCCTTGTACTACTGCAAGAAGGCCAAAAATGCAAGTGGGGTCTACAGCCTCACAAGTAGGTAGACGTGAGTGCATGGTGAAAGGAAAAGTCACGTTTGTCTTATATACCCAGGGCTACATCTATCATACTCTCAGGATGTACCAATCTACAGGGCGCCAAGCTCATTCTAACGCCTAAATAATAAGGCAAAACATTAAAGATATACTTAAATTCTTCAAATACACACAATAAAAAATCCCACAAAGAAGTTGAGTGAAACGTGCAGAAATCAATTTGCGAGTTTCGCTTAAGCGATTCCATACGAATAAAGTACTGAGTGTGTTTGACTACGGTTCTGAGATCATTTGACTCATTTGTGCCACGCATTGAAAGTCTACCTTGTGGGAAATCTGGAAACACCGTATGCTATAAAAAAAATAAATAATGGGGCGTCAAACGTAGGACGTGTACAGGGCACTAATTTAGCTCGGCCCTGTATTAAAATATTCACTCCCTTTGAATTCATGTATTGTTTCCTCCTCTTTTTCATTCCTGCAGCTTCAGCAGAAGTCATTTTACGGTGCTCCAAGTGCTCTGGCCTAATTGCCTATGAAACAATGGCCAGTTAGAAACCTTATTATTTTAATGATCACCGTCCTGTTTAACTCTAGGAGGGATTTAGTCCTTTTTTTTCTGGTCTAGTGCACGCCACATCGCTTTCGATGTGTTGCAAGTATTCAATTCTGCCCATCTGTGATTTGCATCATTTATTGCGATTCATCAGTTTATCATCAATCGAGATTTTATTGTTTTCAGTGGGCAGTGGGGTATCGCCTGATCTAGTGCCATTGGCATGACCGCCGTCTTTCTTGCTAGTTCATCAGCTGTCCCATCTCTCCCTTAGCTTGATTGTCTATGTATAAAACAATAGATGATCCCTCTATTGGACTCATGCCTTTTGAACAGGTTCCGTAGCCGGATTGTCATAGAGACCTCTGGTACACTGGCGTCAATACCTGATCCTCTATACGATAGCCATGTCTTCCCGTGCCTGTACCTATGTGATAAGGTACTCAAAAACGATTCCAACTCCTAATGCCGTTTCTACATATTCCATTGTTTGAGAAATTCCCTTATGTAGTTCCATGATACATTGAAATCACCCAGCTTCGATTGGGATTCAATCTTTCCGTTTCTCACCCTTATTCACAAATGGGTCATATATCTCTGACATATGTATGTATGGATGTGTGAATCGACGAGTGATAGAAGGGAATATGTTAATTATCCAGCAAATCTCGAGCACACGATACTCTGTCAACCCTTAGCACCCCTCTCCCCTGCCATTGTCAACACATTGCCAATGCCTGACATCCAATTCACCAGGTGTTGAAGTCCCCTAATCAACACGATTACAAGAAACCACATCACAAAATACGGAGTCATAAACACCATTACCCGAACATCAAACATAAATTAAAACTGATCACCAGCCATTAAAGTCTCCTCTAACAAAACAAAAAAAAAAGTGCATTCATAGCCCACGTTACACTTGAGTCAATCAACATCTGCTCAAGGAAACACCACCACTGCGTACTAAATGCAATAGCACCATAGACATTCTTGACCAACAACCTTGCCCAACCTCTCCTTTCCAACCAATCATCTCCTTACCCAAACACTTTAAGAATTCCGGAACAACCTCAACAAAATCCACACCACCTTTCTTAAAGCAAAAAAAAAATACAGCTATCACATGATAGAGCTGTAAATTCGTTGCAACTAGCGCTCTCTCAATAATGGTAACAAGTAATTTTGACAAACACCTAAATTGATTGAATTTGAGGCAGATGTGGTATATCGACAAAACGACCTTCCCCAACCGAAATAATGTCAAGTAAATTCCGTTTGAATAAGCGATGAACAATTTCTCGTTGCACCTTCCCATTCCCACCACTAGAGTGAGCTGGTGTCTGTAAAGAGGATGTTTAATTTAACGAAGTATTTCTGTTTAGGAAATTATAGGAATGAAATTAGATATCTGAAGCGAGCTATAAAAATCAAATAAAATAATAATTTGACATCCTTAAGGTTCGGCTTACACTGAGACGGAATAGGCAAGAAATATATTGGGTGTTTGTTCGTCAGTTACAAATAATTAATAAAAATGGTGGATGAAATTATTTATATCGATATTTATACAAGTGGTAGATAGAATTCAGTCCTGCCATTTCTTTTTGTACTTCTCGTACACTGCAGCTTAAACTGGGTGTAAATCATTTATTATACTATGAGATATTTTAAAGAATTCAAGCAGCTGCGCTGAAGAGCCCAGCCAGAAGTTAATTGAATCAGAAATCAAGCATTAGAGAGGTAATCAATTCCACAGCTGACTGTGATTTCACCACGTGGAGGTGTGAGTAGGAGTTCGTTGATTGAGGCTAAGTGCGGACGCTTGTGCCTGCATGAGACGTCATGTCGCTGATCACTAGTCCTAAATACAATGATACGATGAAAGCCAATTAAAAAAAAAAAAAAAGGTTTAAATGTATCACCAATTACTTAATTTTTGATGTGAATATTAGAAGAAAGTGGAAGGCATTGCACAGCCGAAAGTAAACAACAATTGTTTTCTCTTTCTCTTTCTCTGAAATGCAACTTACAATACGACCCAATGCTTGGTTCAGTCTTCAGCTCGCCCAAGAGTATTTACTTACTTAAATAGATCCTGTATCCCCTTGTGGGTCCTACTACTACACCACAAGCGCTATAGTTAGCCGTTTCTCCCAATGAGTTTCAGCTCTCCCCAACTCTTCCCCACCTGTCGGGGCTTCTCCACTGCTGTAGACTCGCTCTTCTACTGCCTTGGGTTAGTGGGTTTCATTGCTTTTTCAAAGGGAATGACATAGTCCACTGTGCGCCGTTGAATAATGGTACCAATAGGGTCCTGGCCCGATCTCTGATGAAGCTGTTCGTTGGAGTACGTTTCGGAGAGAAAATAAACCTTAAAGTACACACTATTAGTTTTGAAATGGCATTCTTGCTGGAGCGATGGAAAAATGATGAAAATTGACGATGGAAATGATGGCAGGAATGATAAGGGTTGACATTTTTCGTGGATTTCGCTGGAATGACGGAGAACGGTGTAAAAGAACTGATAACGTGTGAAAATGAGTGAGAGAACTTTCGAAAAAAAATGCTTTTCCTGGAATGATTGTCTGTTGGCTGGACTAAAACTGTAAGAAATGACATTTTAGGAATGCCATTTGCAACCTGATACCAGAAATGAAGTATTACAGAGATAGTCGACTTCACAGCTGATTGCCCTCTAGTCCATTGACGAATTTGAGGCCCTTTTTGACAGATATTCACGAATTTTTAACGGATATTCACGAAATAACGTAAGTCCCGCCCTCTGATTGGTCACTTTGGTCTATGAACACGTTATAAAAAACAGTTGTCAAAAATCTTAATGGGCAAGAGAGGCAGAAGTCGGGCGTCTCTGTAATACTTCATTTCTGCCTGATACTATGTAGCCTACTTAAATAGTTTCTGCCACGAAAAAGTCCACAAAATAAACTTATCCCTGTTCTGTTTACTCCCATATTCACTTCAGTTAGATAAACAATGAAAAGGGTCGAATATTTGATTGATTTAGTGAAACGAACGTTAAATATATTTGTAGTTGAAGAAGTGCAATAAGCCAAGAAGCAGTCAATTAAAAAAATATACGATCGGACGCAAATAGAAACCATACTTTTCTGTAGTGATGTATACCTCACCTAAGAATTTACCAAACATTTGTCTTTCATATGCACAATAATCCATTTATCGCCATCAACTCCCAACCCAAGCTAAGCTTCCACAACCATTTGCATCAAAAACACACAACTCCATTAACTTGGCAGCACTAGTTTCATTTGAAAACAAACACAAGAAAAATTCCCTACATAGCTTTTTAACAGCTCTCACCACAAATCGTGTAAATTTCCCTACTTTTTTTTATAGGAAACCGAAGAATTTCCCTTTTCTTATCGAACTATGCTTCGATATATTTTATGCGTTTAGTTCAGTTTGATTTTGATTCGTCGCATCGTTTGTTCGCTGTTTGCATTCTTCTGTTGCGCGCAGCATTCAAAAAAAAAAACAAAAAGAAAATACGAAAGAAGAGAAAACGATTATCGGTGTCTATATCAAAAGTCGGCTTTACTATTTATTGTTTGTTTTTTTCTGCATTGTGCAAATCACAAGAACAAAGGATTAACAATTTTCATCTGCAAGGTTAGAGCATGAATTAATTTATTTTATCTAACAAATTTCAGTGTTTAAGTGATGGATTAAAGATTCTCATTTTTCTTTTTTGTGTGTGGTTGCATAAAAGCGACATCAACGACGGCGGCGTCGGCGTCGGGTAAGGGTTGTGCATTAATTTTCAACCCGCCAACTCGTTAATTGGACTAATTTTGTGGTGTGATATTGATGTAATTGCCAGCATTTCATCAGTAATTAGGGATTCCAAGTGAAATTTTTCAGTTTTCAAGCAGTTTGCAGTCAGGAAAAGTGTTTGAGGTTTTTTATTTTCTCTTGCATCTCGTCAAGTGCAAGGATAAACCGCCATTTTTTTTGAAACGCCAAATGGTCTCGGTGCCACAGTGGCGGCGATAAAAGTGTACACATGACGGGAATATGATTGTTTTTTTGATCTGTATTTGTGGTTGGAGGGGAATGAGGAAGTCTGGAGGTGCTTCACTTAGGAACCTTCCTTCTGGTGTATTTCTGTAAGCATTTCCTTCAAACAGATGCGAGCAACGTTCGTTTTTTCCAGTTCTCAAAGCTCAGCTGTACTCTTTCTACCTGCAATTCAGGTTTTTCCTTTTGAACAGTGTCCATGGCTTGTTTTTGGGGTTTTCAAGCCACAAATACAGCAGTTACTCTTTTTTCTTGGAAATCAACAATGCAGTTTTTATTTAGTGATTCCCTGCACGTGCAAGGCGTTATCAAAAATTTGTTTTGTTTGATTTATGATATAAAGCCGAGGCATAGAATGTTTGTTTTTCATCGTTTAACGCTCCCATGATTCGCTGGCTGGCTTGTGTTGGAATGCGGAATACATTTATCAGCATAAATGAAAAAATAAAAATCCTTTTATACTTCAAGCAGTTAAATTTATTTTGCTGTTTGAAAGCACTTTAAATTAAACAATCTGTAAAGCTGAGCATTTTAGAGTGCATTTTGCCTTATCTTTTGGAGAATTTTGACGAGCAGTGGTTTCAAATTGAAGGGATAACACAAAAAACCCCGATCAAGTATTTTGTTTAATCTATATTCTTAACGTTAGACTTCGGTCACGGTGTTATTCCATAATAGACTCTGTTTTCTCGTTGGAACATGGAAAGGCGATTTTTTGCCATGAAATCAAAAGAAAATCCCTCGCAAAACTATTCGATCGATGCATTAGCGGCGTTAAGACAACAATTTGTCGTGACGTTTTGTTCAAGCTGTAAAGCTAATATGCTTTGTCTACCGCAAAGCAACGCTGCCGTTTTGTTGTAACAAGCGTTCACATTGACGATTTGGCCCATCAACCAAGGTTTCCAAACAAATTGTTGAAATGATGCGACACATGGTTGTGTTTAGGAAAGAGATCAACTCCCTAATTATGTAGTGAGTGTATCCTTGGCTTGGATTCCAAGTCGTCACTCCGATTCTTTCCTTCTTGTGTCCATGCAACTGAAAGTCATAGTGTGTCACATGTCGTCTTTCCGAGTAAACAGTGACTCTTTTAAAAGCGTTTGTGTCCTAATTTAACCAAGTAATGCTTGTTTGAACTCCAACTACAAAGGATTAATTAAATGAGACGATGAATGAATTAATTTTCTCCACTCCAAGTTCCCTTTCAGTAAGCAAGAATTGTGCTCAGCTAAAACTCTTCATTCTCTTTCCCTATTTAAATGAATTCGGTATGTGTATGAATGCGGACGAACGTTGGCGGACGAACGGAAGCTGTTGGCTGGATAATAATTGACGCCTGTACGTACTTTATATGTGAAGATCCTCTCCCCAGTATCAAAAAATCGCTTAGAAGACAAAACATTTTTTACATAAAGTTGCAGTGAACACAAATTTATTGAAACGAGTTCGTTGATTCGTATAAATTTGAATACATTTCATAAGAATGAGATCTGGCGATCATTTCACTTTCTGTATCCACAGAATCACAACTCTTTAGAGAAGAACAACAAACACAAGGGACAAGTGCTTGCCATCAACATTTCTATAACCGGTTTTAGGGCATGTGATACAAATTGTCTTAGGGAAGTTA
Organism: Eristalis intricaria; assembly: GCA_964034865.1. NCBI lineage: Eukaryota > Metazoa > Arthropoda > Insecta > Diptera > Syrphidae > Eristalis > Eristalis intricaria. The sequence continues at coordinate 80,697,161 of OZ035873.1, read as the reverse complement.
TTACTTTCGCTTGTTGTTTTAACTGCTTGTGGCGTGTTTACAATTATTGACTATTCATGAGAGATGTAAGTAGTTGCACGGCATCTGTAAAGATGTGTGAAAAGTATTTTCGTTTAAAGACTTATTTGTCAGATGCTGTCGGAAATAAAGCGATGTATCAGCACATCGCCCAATGACGGCAATTTTATGTTGTACAGTCGTCAACTTTCGGGTAGTAAGTTGTCAACTTTCGGGTAGAGTTGTGTCATTCCGGATATGTATAGCCCCGGACCTATGCCCTCTGTCGGAAACATTTCCTATCGTTCTGTAAACTCCCAATATATATCTGCACAAGTTCAAACTTGGCAAGTACACACATCATGGGCACATGGCAGACAAAATGCTACAGATACGTTTGTGCACACCTGAGTCGGAACTGGCATGTATCATCGTCCATTTACATCCATACCAACACAGCCGTCAATCTATCCTTTCCTTTCGGAGAAATATTAATCGAATTATGAAGATAATAATAATAATAATATGGGTGGCGCTACAGCCCATACAATGTGTGTATGTCTATATCGGCTCTCTCTTGAACAGAATGGAATTGCAAAACAAGTATACTTCTACTGGTATACATCGAACGACGGAGGAGATGACGAAAGGAAATCATTTCGCTCATTTCTTCTTCTTCTGGTGGCGCTAAAGTCCGGATTGGACCTGGGCCCAAACCAACAAGCCTCTTCAGCCGACACGATCTTTAGCCAGCTTCCTCCAACTGCGCACATCAAGTTGATTGAGGTCCTTCTCCACCTCGGTGTGCCATCGGTTCCGTGGGCGTCCTATTGCGTTGTCCCACTGGTTCGAAGTGGAAGACTCTTCGGACTGGAGCCGTGTTGTCCATGCGCTCTATATGGTTCAGCCATCTTAGGCGTTGAATCTGTAGACACCTGGCTAGGCTCATGTCGCTGAGCCCGTACAGTTCGTAATTGACTCTTCTCCAACAACCATCAACGCACACAGGACCAAAGATTGAACGCAGAACTTTTCTCTCGAAAAGACCAAGTGCTTCTTCACCCGCTTTTGAGATTGTCCATGCCTCCACGCCGTACAGCAGGACTGGGATGATGAATGTCTTGTATAATGTCAGCTTGGTCCTTCGAGAGATGGCTCTACAACTCAATTGCCTCTTGAGCCCATAGAAACACCGGTTGGCAAGAGTTACTCTGCGTTTGATCTCGGTACTGGTGTTGTTCGTACTGTCTACTTGCCAACCGAGGTAGACGAAGTCCTTGACTACCTCGAAGTTATAGCTACCTATGGTGAGCGTCGATGTTGTGCGTCCTTTCTCGATGACAGCATACCCTTCGTTTTGCCCTCGTTCACCGCTAAACCCATTTTGGCCGCCTCGGCTTCAATACCAGCAAATGCTTCATTGATGGCTCGCTCACTTCGCTCGGAAAAATCTGAACGAACGAAGCAATTAAATAAGAACGATATGTTCATAAGAGTGATCGAATCGAATGATCGACCGAAATGAAAAAAACGAATGGAACAAAAATATTGAATGGTGCCGGCGAATCTTCGTCACCCACCTCGTACCGACCCATAGCACTAAGGTCATGGAAACGCTGAAAAATCGTCAGGTACTGAAATATTTTTAATCGCGGAAGCTTCTTAATGACCGGTAATATGGTTTCCGCTGCTACAGGTCCACTGGTGATTTGATAGCCTATCTCACCGAAAAGTGGAACCAATCTTTGCACAAACCAGGCGAAAGCAAGATCGTTGCGGTAAGGCATTTAACACAGTTTGGCATCAAGCTCTCTTGTCTAAAATGCGTGCCTATGGCATCGATGAATTGCATTAGAAATTACCTTTCGAACCGATCAATTCAAGTTGTTTGCGATGGGTTCAAGTCTCATATCCACCACATAAGTGCTGGTGTTCACCAAGGCTCTGTTCTGTCTCCGACACTCTTTCTCATTTTTATAAATGATGTCTTGTCTGCCACCAAGTCTAGTCCTATCCATTCCTTCGATGATGACAGCACCCGCAGCTTTTCATATTCGTTTTAAGTCTCACGACCCCGCCCTTCCGCCATAGAATTCGAATGGCAACGAATGTTAAGCAGAATTGATTGGGGAAAAAACAATATAGTGGAATTCAATGCTGTCAGCTGCCACTCAAGCGAACCCTTGGTAGTCAGCCATTATCCATGAATGGCGCTTGTGTCGAAGACACTGGGAAACTTTCCATCCTTGGTATGTTGGAACGAACACACATTCGAGATCGCTAAAAATTCTGCAAAATGTTTAGCTTTCCTTAATCGATGCAATAAAAATTGCATCCCCTTTGATTTGGCTTCAATTTATAAGGCATACATCCGCCCCAAGCTTGAGTACTGCGCTCATATCTGGTCTGGTGCCTCCAAGACCACCCTGCACCTACATGATAGAATCCCATATCGAGCGATAAAACTTATAGGAGACAATAATATCGCAGAGTCATTATACTCGCTCGAACATCGACGCACCGTCTCTTCGTTGTCCGTGTATTATCGCCATTGTTACAAACGATGCTCAACTATCCAACTGCTCCCGATGAATTTTGGTTTTTCTTTACCACAACTAAGTTTCCTTATCTAGTAGCTTACATTTAAGGATATTTTCGCGTGTTGCAGGTAGACATTCGGTTAAATCACCTGCCATGACCATCGTTAGGATGGTTTATTATAATTGCGCCAAATCGAGCGGTCTCGTACGCTGGAGTCAGCGTACTAAACGTCTCATGTCCAAAGCTTGGAGGATGGCATTGTTACAATGACCATGAAGTCTGATACTTAGCTTTGGAGTGGAGTTTGTTATTTCTTCGTCGACGGTAGTTATCCCTAGGTCCCTTTGTATATCACAGTTCCTGAGATACCAGGGAGCTTTCACAATATCCCGTATAATTTTATATTGAAAGAACTGAATAAATCCTCTGTTACTTGCTTCGATGCAACCCCATAGTTGTTTGCCGTAAGTCCATATAGACTTCAGTACTTGCTTGTATAATAGCAGCTTGTTGTACATGCTTAACTTGGAGTACCTTCCAAGTAACCAGTACATTTCTCTATACCGGTGTTCGAGCTCGTCTCGTTTCTTTTTCACGTGGGCCTTCCACTTGAGTTTCGCATCGAGTGTCATACCAGGACAATTTGCTTCATTAGCGTACGGTATTTGTACAGAATTATTGAAAACTGGTCGATTTTCAATATTTCTGTAGGTAAAATTTATGTGCGTTGATTTGGTCTCATTGGGAGCAATGCTCCAGCGTTTTGACCATTCGTTTATTTTGTCCAGAGCTTGCTTGCAGTTTTTCAGTTGAGGACTCAACTGAACTTCTCTTTTGCCGGGATCGTTGTGTCATCCGCAAATAAGTGTACCCTCAGTTTGAGGTATGTCTCTAGTGTACAACAGGTACAATGTAGGGCCAAGGACACTCCCGTGAGGGACTCCTGCTCGGATCTCTTTAAAATCGGAGTATTCAGTGCCGTGTTTGAGAGATAGGCTTCTAGAATCTTATACAAGCTTGTCTGTTTAGTTTGTATTGTAGGCCTTCATGCCAGACTTTGTCGAAGGCCTGGGAAACGTCAAGTATCCCATTATCGAGATAGGCTTCTAGAATCTTATACAAGCTTGTCGGTAGAAGCCTGCTTAGTTTGTATTGTAGGCCTTCATGTCAGACTTTGTCGAAGGCCTGGGAAACGTCAAGTAGGGCGGTGGAGCAGATCTTTTCTCCTCCAATGCTCCTTCAATTTCATTAGATAATTCTGTTGGACTTTTAAAATACTTACAATGTTCAAGAAACATCCAATAAATCGGGCATGGTCACTCTTGCAAAACCGATGGACCTTCACGGCGTTCTTCACAATAATAATTCTCGCCACAGAAACAAAAAAAAAACAAAAATTATGCGTCTTCCCCTTTTTGTGGGGAGGAGACTATAGTCCTGTGTAGACCTGCGTTTCACCCAATATTCATGATTATGAAATAAATGTGACCTACTTTTAACTTTAAAACCTCCCAGCCTAGTCACACGGTGGCTGTAATGTGTATTGGTACCCTCGCTTTCAGGATGAGTTTGGCCTATAAGGCCACATCGATGCCACAACGAAAAGTGTGACGCCTAAGCATGGCACTTCTCCACCTTTCTTTGTCGCATTGACACAATTTCTTTGTGTAAAGATGGCCCAACGACTCTTGTAGAGCTTGGTGACGCAATGGGGAAGAACAAATCATTGCACAACTCTGCTCTTGAAGCGCCTTCTTCACACGAAATGACATAGGATCTTATTTCAGCGACAATCTGCCTCAGCTTAGCTTAGCTGCTATCCAAACTGCTTTATCTATAGCACAAACTAGTATTCATCAGGATTACCTCATCCGTGTGTGCGTTTCAAGTAGTTTTTTCAAATCTAAAAACCAAGCCCTTGCTCTGTCTCCCACACTTTTTCTCATTTTTATAACAGATCTCGGTTTTCTTCTTCTAATCCAATTCACGCCTCTGCTGATGACAGCTTCTCTCTTTCTGTCGTACAGTCCTTTTCCTTCCCAGGTCCACCACGGACTGTAGGGCAACCAAAAATAATACTATTATGTCTGGTCCCAAGCTTGATTAAACCCTGGTGCCCCAAGACATGCCTGCAGCCAAATGGACTCCTATTTTTTTTTCTCTTTCCCATTTTGCCAAATGTTGCCCAGGTAAGCTTAAGCTAGCTAATTGCATTCGCCCTCTGCATGAATTCACTAGCAATTTTCGTTTCGTCAGGCGTTTTAATCACTTTTTACCCTCAAGCGCTCATTCGGATGTGCAGTAATTCATTTTTTTTCCAAAGTTCTGCCTATGGGCAGCATTCTCCCAATTTTTTTGTAAACCAATGCACACGCCGCTGTCCTCTGTCCGATTCTCTCTCTATACCATCGGTCCGTGCAGTCTTTGATTCCGAACGCTTAATGGGGTTAGTAATCAAATTTGCGCGCGGGAAACAAACAAAAACAAAATCGATAGATCTGGGGAGAGGAAGTTATTTTCCGTCACAAATGTTCATGTTCGTGTTAATTTGTCGCACAGGTTCTTGCGATCACTTTTTGTTTGTTTTACGTCTCGGTCGGTCGGGTTGTAAATAGTTTTTGATATTGTCACGTTCCTTCCTTGAAATTCGAGAACCTGATATGTTTTGCCAGGAACATAAGAAGACGGCTGCACTTCACTTATTCTTTCACATAACCTACATTTGTTAACCTAGAGAATTCAAAATCTCATTTTTATGGAAACACATAATGTATTTCAACTCCAGACACAAAGGTAGCGCTAATTGGAGAGTCTTGTTGGTTGGATTACCCAAGTCCACCCGTATTGTAGCGTCACACAAAAAAGGAAAAGTCTTTCAATGTAGACAGTGATGTCGAATTTATCTTGATTTCTGTCAGCATGAACTCTGTAAAAACAGCACAAGAAGACCATTTTTCGAATTTTACGACCGAAAATGGAATCAATTCTAGATTATGGTATCCAAAAACCAAAAACAATAAAGCCGGATTTGTTGTTTTTATGACATTTCATGGGACAGTGTGTACACACATGCGACAGACAATCTAAATGAAAACACTCTCGTCGAGTACCTGTGAATTAAGCGGCATTTCATTGAAATTCTAAGAAGAACTATAAACGTTTACATTAACTGTCTTAATGTGGCATCATTGATAGTCGTTGTAGAGTTGTAGCCAAATCATGTACTCGAATTCAAGGTCAGTGATTAATTACAAGTGTGTACTTGTAGGTAAGAGTGTTTTGTGATTGCCAGTCCAACACATTGAATTGAGTTTGGAACCAGTTGCTAAAGTGGTCGTGTGAACTATATAAAGCAAAACAACGTTCTTTTAGTTTTTGAGTGTTGAGATTAATAAATCTTGACTCGAAACGAAAGTACATAATACAGTAAAACTTCTTAACCTCAACTATTTAGGTGGTTTTAGCGAATTTCCAAAACGCGCAAATCACCGACCTATCTTTCTGAACACCCCATCGTTCGTACAAGAGGGTAGTCTCCTGCCGATTGAGGAAAGGGATCAATTTTCTTTTTCGTGCAATATCGATCAACTCTATGCTCTTAATCCTTCTTATCTTTATTGTGAATTAAAATTAAATCATCGTAAAGATATACATACCTTGGAATTACAAGAATTTAAAAAATAATTCGGAAGTCAATTGAGATACATGCGTATTGCGTCTTCCTGCCTTAAATCCCTTATACACACGACACTTGTGTGCACACTTGTGTCGGTGTACCAAAATGTGCCCTCCGTGTGATAAGTCCGTGCACCGATTTCTCAGTGTGCCACACGGTGTGACTAAAATGAAAATATCTTCATTTCTTGTGTCGGTGTTCCTAGAAGTGTGATGTGTGTGGACGTTTTATACAAAATATCAGTCGCAATCCGATCGTTGATTAGTGACGAGCTTTGATATTGTAAAGCGACCATAGGGGCTTTTGAGTTTTTCTTGATATATGAACAATTTAGTGATTTTGCGCAATAAGTTTATGACTAGTTCATAACCTATGCTTGCAGGAAACATACACCGATCATTGTTGATACGAATAGTTCAATGTATCTACCATCCCAACGGAACAAAGCGGTGTTCCGTCGCAGGCAAAGTCGAATGAAGAACTAATGTGTACGAATTTGTGTGGCGTGTGTGGCCAAAAGCGACACATGAGTGACATACATCAAAAATGCTGTTGGGTATAGAATCTGTTAAGCTACGGATGTATTCGTCATCTTTTGCCTGTTTAATACATTATGACTATCATACATAGGTTAGGTTAGGTTAGGGTGATTGCCACCACTGTAGCAGTTGTGACCGACTTAGATCCTGGTTGGATTCTTTGTGCTATCACTTCCCGGTGTTTTACACCGGCTCCTTTTTAATTCAAAGGGACTACGCTAAGGAAAAGACGACTGGATAGAGCAGTTGGTAGAGTGACTGCCACTGGTTAGCAGGGTCCCCGGTTCGAATCCTAGTGAAAGCAAAGTTAATACGCTTTTATTTGCTTTTCAAATCTGCTCCATTTAACGGCACCATCATTGGAGTAGTCAATCAGTGTTAGTAGTCTGACTGGCAATCACAATGGACCAATATGGTCTGAGTGTGCTGGTGAATTCACTAGCAGCCCACCTACCTAACCTAACCTAAAGAAAGGAAATAAACCTGGAGACTGCCTAATGGTATTGTAGTGGCCTATTTTGACGAATCCACTCATTTGCTGACTTACAGACAATTTGGTGTCCTAATAAACTTAGCTATGTTTTGTATCTTTTCCTCAAGGTTACTCAAAAAGTCGTTGCCTAGAATATCAACTGTCATGCATGATATCCCACCTATAATTTTATTCGAGGCTTTGGTTTGTAAAGTGTACAGCTCCTACGTCCAAATCCGGTATGGAGCGATTTTGATTGACACCCCACGATAATATGTTTATGAATGTTTGTTGAATGATATCCACATCTCCTCGTGTGGTGCCATTGCTGTCATTTTCGAAAGGGAGGACTAAATTGTTCTGCACGTCCAGAACGCGTTACAAGTATTTTTAATGTCGATCTTTTGTATAGTAAAGTATAATTAACGACACTTTTTGAGTTGGCAGCCCATGACGCTTCGCAAATTTGGCTTGGCAGCCAATGTTTTAAAGTCATCAACAACATTGTATTGCTTTTCATTCTCGTAAGCTTTATTTCCCATTGTTCTCTCGATCGGGTTTAAATTCGGGGACCTTCAAAAACAGTTTTAAAATTTGCTTCCTCGAGTTAATCCATAAATTGATCCAATACATATTATTCCTTCGCAGTAATAAGAGGCACAGATCATAGTGATACCTCATCCAAATGTGTGTCTCAATCTGACTTCGGGTTTGTGTCTCATCGTTAATATAACATTTCTTCATTCTGTTGGCAACTACATGAAACCTATGTAAATTTATGTCGGCTTTCTTTGTGCAAGGAAGTTAAGACTGTTTACTGTTAATTCCGCAAAATTGTCTTGGCCCATTGGACTCCATTTAAAAGAAGATCGCTTCGCATTTATGACGCTTTGTCAGCCCTTTGCGACGCATATTGTTTTATTGTTCACTCAATTTGGCAACTGTTGCAGATCGTGATATCTTTACACGTGTTTGCCGGTGTTTGTTGGGCTAGCCGCTATCAAAAATTCTGTGATTTGCGACTGACTATAATACACCACCTCACTGCAACATATGCAGATGTGTAAAAATAACTTAGGCATGGATGTCGTCAAGAGCAGAAGCACATTAATAAAAAAAACTCTTGTTGTGCAATTTGTCTCAATCCTTTTTCCTTCCCTAAGCAGGAATTTCTTCTCGGGGCCTTCATTTCGTGGTACAGACGAGCTTTTCCACAGAACAGACCTTTTGCAGGTAGACAGTCCCGACCGATACACATGAACGTTTGTTCGATTTCGACTAAATTACACAGAAGTTCAATTGATACTGTTTGCTTATTCATCATCATTTCTAAACGTCTGCTTTCAGATGAGCGAATTTGAATGTTTTATTCTTTAATCAAATATCAATTAAAGGAAACGAGCCCGTCGATCAGTAGGTCATCCATATTCCTGTTTAATGTGTACTCCTCCGTAGGGTAACAGACATAATATAATATTAGTGGCGCGACAGTCCGAGGCCTAGCTTCTCAGCAACCACTCGTGTTGTGCGTGCTATTGTCGTTTCACGAGTGGAAAGCACCTACAAGCAGCTTATGCCGACGGCGAAGTTGAGGAGCTTTTTTCTAGGCAGGAATTACTCTTTGAGCATTGTCAGTGACTCGAAAGAGGTAGAGCCGTGAATTATTAAAGTGTGTAAATTAGGGATTCGAACCTGGCACCCTCTGCGTATGAAACGACGCACTAACTTACTACGCCACGGCGACCCACTATTATTATCCTGTGAAAATTTTACTTAGGGAGAGTCCACTTTATTTTAACTAAAATTTTCAAAGAATACACCACTGTATGGAGTAGGATTTTCTGTTTTGGATCAATCTGTGTAGAAGTGTATGGCGTTTCCCAAAGGGTATATTGCCGTCTCTTTCCGGTATCAAGGTTTCGAATTTCTTCTCTGGGAAGTACATATCTAGGTGACGTGTAGTCTAGGTTGGTGGAGGTAAGATACTGTTCTGTTACAATTTTTGTATGTCCAAATGTGTTATCGCACCGCAGAAACCCACGTAAATGTGCATTGATTTTCTGAGAAAATAGTGTCAAGTGATGCGTGAAGTGTTTAAGTCAATTTTTGGATTAAGTGGAGTAACTCAAACCGACACTGTATGGATTGCTTGTGCACTGCAATGTGGGCTGGTTAGTTAGGTCATATTTGCGTCCCACAATTGCGTCGCATTACTAACAATCAAGCAAGTGATGTGTGCTTGATTTTAAGTGTTCGTAATGGTGTCTCTGCAAATGATTAGCTTTAGGGCTCATTTCGAGATTGCTATTACTCCTCAAACAACTCTTACGCATACACCGCATAATACTGTGCGTGGACTATGGTGTGAACATCGTTGTCGCTTTCTGACAAACAGGTCACACAAATTCGTATCTTTCTAACTCGCTAAATTCTTCCCTTCTACTTTTTAATGTTATAGGAAAAGGGAAGCGAGGCAAAAGGAATCGCACACAGATGGAAAAAATCCTGCGTCTTCTGCGTGAAAGCAGCCTTTAGTTGGACGAAGAAGGAACAGCGCTATGAACAGTGAGATTGATACTGAATCTTTAATGATATGTTTGTCTCATGCGTGTAAGTGCCATAAAAACAATTGAAACTTATTGGATGGCCAACAATATTACAATTATTATATCTCTTGTCACGGAATTAGCGCAACTCTCAAAAACAAATACACCCCCATAATTATACCGTTCCAATTTCACCGCAATTACTTCGGAGCTAAGATCCCTTGGTTGGGGCTTAATCTTTACAGATGGTTCAAAAACCAACATTGACACATCCTTGGCCGCCATACACGAAAATGGTGAACTGCTAGCATCCATCTTTACAGCTGAAGCACTAGCTATACTAAAAGCCGCAGAAGATTTCCAGACAGCAAATAGGTAATAATGGCTGTGGGGAACCCAAACAACAATGTCCTCATCATAAACAAAATCAGAGATCGCCTAGTATGACGCACAAGTTAAAACTAATGTGCGTTCCTAGTCACTTAGGACTTATAAGCAACGAAAGAGCTGATTTGACAGCACAGCTTGCACATCGTGCTCCAGTGTTCAAATCACCAAGATATACTAAAATGGACCTTGTTAAGCTGATCAAAAACAAGTTAAAGTCAATTCGACTCCAAGACTGGGTTAATTATAGCCACCACTACTCAAATGTCTATACTAATGGACTGGAGCCTACCTACCCCAGAACCTGTACAAAATCGATGATAACTATCTTTGTTAGATTACGACTAGCCCTCACAGCTTCCACCCACCAGCATATCCTTAAGAAGGAAAACCAGTGCCTATGTGCAGCACCTGCAGATCACCTTTGGATATTAATCATATCTTAGGGATATGGATATATTTTTTAGTTTATAATTTGCGCGTGCTCGCTGCTTCCAGTTATCAATATCAATCTGTCTTGCGTCCGTGATAACTTGGTCTTTATACCGGTTCCGTCTTTCTCGATAAAGGAATCTCAGATTCTTAGCCCTGCAAATCGACACCCACCATCTTTTTGTCGATTTCAAGGCCGCATATGACAGCGTGCATAGGGACGAGCTATACAACGCCATGTCTAGTTTTGACATTCCTGCCAAACTCGTCAGGTTGTGGAGGATGAGGATGGAGAATTCTCGCTGCTCCATCAAGGTCGGTAACGAACTCACAGAGACCTTCAATGTCAAAAAAGGTTTTAGACAAGGCGACGCACTGTCATGTGATTTGGTTAACATCATCCTGAAGAAGATCGTGCAAGACTCACACGCCAACACTAGAGGCACGATCTTCCAGAAGTCCGTACAACTGTTAGCATACGCGGACGACATTGACGTGATTGGCAGAACACAGCTAGCCGTCAATGAGGCGTTTGCTGGCATTGAGGCGGAGGCGGCTAAAATGGGTCTAGCGGTGAGGGAAAAACGAAGTATATGCTGTCATCAAGAAAGGACACACAACATCGACGTCTTGGACAGAGCGTCACAAGGGGAGCTATACCTTCGAGGTAGTCAAGGACTTGTCTACCTCGGCTCCGCAGTAAACAGTACAAACAACATCAGTACCGAGATCAAACTCAGAGTAACTCTTGCCAATCGCTGTTTCTATGGGCTCAGGAGGCAATTGAGTAGTAGAGCCATCTCTCAAAGGACCAAGCTGACTTTATACAAGACCTTGATCATTCCACTCTTGCTGTACGGCGTGGAGGCATAGACAATCTCAAAAGCGGATGAGGAAGTCCTTGGTCTCTTCGAGAGAAAAGCTTTGCGTGCGATATTTGGTCCTGTTTGCGTTGACGGTTTCTGGAGGTGAAGATTCAACCACGAACTGTACGGGCTGTACAGCGACATGAGTCAAGTCAGGCGTCTTCGGATCCAACGCCTAAGATGGCTAGGCCATGTAGAGCGTATGGACAACTCAGCTCCGGCCCGAAGAGTCTTCGACTCCGAACCAGTGGGACAACGCAACAGAGGACGCCCGCGTTTAAAGTGGCGCACCCAGGTGAAGAAGGACCTCAACCAACTTGGCGTGCGACACTGGAGACAGCTAGCCAGAGACCGTGCTTGCTGGAGAGGCTTGTTGGTTGAGGCCCAGGTCCACCCCGGACTGTAGCGCCAAATAAAGAAGAAGAATAATTTGCGCGTGTTCAAGGGATTGCTAATGCCATTATGTGTCCGGGGTCAAGACACAGCACGACCTGAAGGTATAGAGGCAGAAAGGGATAGGAGGTACCTGTGCACATTGGTCTTAAATATCTGCGGGTTGTAGTCTGTGGGAAATATTAGGCTGGGAAGAGCATTCCATACTCGTGAAGAACGACTCTCTGAATTTTAACTCTGCGTCCGATAGTAGGCTCAAGGGTGTACTGTTGGGCATTCCTGGCGAGACGGGAATTGCGGGTGAATTCATGGAGAGGGGGAATGCAGTTGGCTACCTCACTTGAGCGATAAAACATGGACAAAGAAGAGACGGTAACTCGGTGTTCGAGCAAGTCTAATGTATCTGCGATAGCATTGTCTCCTATTAGTTTTATTGCTCGCTTTTGGATTCTATCAAGTAGGTGCAGTGTGGTCTTGGGGGCACCAGACCAGATATGAGCGTTATACTCAAGCTTGGGGCGGATGTACGCCTTATAAATTAAAGCCAAATCAAAGGATGTGAAATATTTCTTGCATCGATTAAGGAAACCTAAATATTTCGCAGCAATTTTGGCGACCGCAAATATGTGACCGTTCCAACATACCAAGATGGCAAACTGTTGTCATTGTTGCGTAATTCCTAGTGTCTTTTATGGCATTCCGAGGCTGTAACTTCCGAATCAAATGTATGTCAAGTGGACCGTAGAGTGACTCTAGATCTCTAGGAGGGATGAAAGAAAAACACAAAAACGATTGGTATTTGGTCCTAAAAATTCGTGGGCAGCAGACGACTCACTTAATAGCAGCCCAAGGCGACATGAGTCTTAAAAAACAACATAAAATAAAATGTTTCGGCGCCTTTCAACAAGACTAAAATCTAAGATTTTTGTGTACAGCAATAAAGTATTTAAATGTTTTATCTCGTCCACGAGTTTCCGTGTGTGTTCCTCTCACATTCTCCTATCAAACTGTTCAATTCAAAAGCGATCGAGCGGCTGTCTTTGGCTACCGGAAAGATCGTACTCAAGTCAGACATTGAATAGCAAATCCAAAATAAACTGGGCTCGGCTTTATATCTGTAGGAACACACCCGGCTATCCCAACTCTCCAAGAAAACAGTCACATTCATGTCATAAAAATCCGTTTGAAATTTTTCAAGCATAAGCGTGTTCACAACACAAGTTCACTCTTTGGCGCTCATCTAGAATGGACTCTAATTGCTGTGAGATATAATAGAAAGCAATTTGCTGTATAAAAATAGATTCCACATGTTGCCACTATCATTCGCACTCTCTCTCTCGGATTCTGAATCTCAAAATACGACACAACTGGTGTGTGCCGGGAGTCGTTGACCTTATCTCATTTTCTCATTTTGTTTATCTCGTCTTAAATAGATTTTGGAGAGTTGACGTTGTTTGGGCACGCTTCCTTATCGCAATAGTGAATGGCTGCGAATTTTATGTTTCTTGGAATGTGCCTTGGAATTCAAATGCTTTAGTCGCAGCGCCGTTCCACATTTTGAGAATGATGTGCAAATTAATCGAATTTCACAAGTGTGCGTCCACGGTTTAGTTTAAATTCCTTTGCTCCACAAAGTGTTCGTTTGAATTGTGAAGGGGCTCGATATGTGAACATTGCCATTATCATGGTAAATATGTGCTACGCTGCGCTGCGCATTGCAATGTCTCTCCACTGATGTGGAACTTTCTCATGTGTGTGTATCCGGCCATAGAAGACTATTAGCCGCTGCACTTGAAATCGCGGCCCGGTTGCACTAAAAAATTGAAGGCAAACACACATAACACACTTCTGTGTAGACTCTGCTTCTGTGTGGTGTTTGTTTTGTGTATATACTTAACGTGTTCACACCTCGGTTTGAGTGTGTGCATGGTTGTAGGAATAAATAAACGATTTCAAGTGCTTCTACTTTTTTTCTGCCGATAAAACGAAAAGGGAAAACGTAAACAAAGAAAGCAAAATTCCAAAATAAAACGAGCATAACAGGAAGGAGTGGTATTTGTAGTTTTGACTTGTTTGGAGTTCACTGCGACTGGCTTCGAGCATGAATATGATTGCAGGCATTTGGTTGTTTTGTTTTGTCTGCGTAAGATTATGACGATGAGTGATGTCTAGTATGGTGTTAGTGTTTCGATAAATGTTGTTGTAAGTGGGAAATTTATTTGTTTTTTTTCTCGCCTGGTTGAAGAATTGTTGTCCATCCACTTCACTGGTGGACAGATTGTATGCGACATTTTGGAGAATCTTAGTAACTTTCATTCTAGTTGGACCAGGAAGAAACGTTTCATTCGAAGGATTCAGACGTTGAATGCAACTCTCTGCAAACTTTTTTCTCTTGAACCCATGTGGTAGTAAATTTCCCTTATGTTCTGTTAAACAGGAAAACACCAAGTAGTTAGTGTATGGATTTTTTAATTTAATAATTCGGAAAACAGATAAACAAGCATGATCTCTTCGACAGCTGAACAAATTACATACACCAAGTGGAAACTAAGCATCTTAGGTTAGGTTGTATAACTCTTCTTTTTCGTGAACCTTTGCTGAACGAGACTTAGTAGTTCAGAAAAGGACAAGGCTAAAATATCATAGGAATTGGAACACGATGAACGAGCCCTGATGCCTGTTGCATTCAATGACATGGAATGGACACATGACCTAGGCCCTGTTGCACCAAACACTGGACCCATGCAGGGTCCATTTTTGACGGTCCTGGGCACGCTGCTTCCAGTCATCGAGACCTGCATCCGCGATTACTTGGTCTTTATACCGGAGATTCGGTCTTCCTCTCGTTCCCGAACCAGGAAGCTCGGATTCGAAGACCCTCTTAGCTGGAGCACCGTTGTCCATGAGCTCGATGTGGCCGAGCCAGTGCAGTCGACGGATTTTTGCTTTCCGGACTACATCCACATCCTGGTACAGCTCGTAGAGTTCGCGGTTGTGTCTTGTCCTCCATTCGCCTTCCACGCAGACGGGACCGCATATCCGACGTAGAATTTTTCTTTCGAAGGCACCAAGAATCAGCTCCGCAGTTTTGCTTATGGTGCAGCTTTCGGCTCCATATGGCAGGACTGGAAAATCAAGAGTTTTGTAGAGCATGATCTTAGTCCTTCGATTAATTCATCGCAGAGGCGTTTTTTGCTGGAATGTTCTTTCTGTCATCCCCTGTGCACGTGTTGTAGCCCTGTATTCAACATAGCCTCTGCCTTTAGCAAATTTACTTAACTAGCGCGTAGACTACATACGGTAATGGGTTTCAATATGTTCCGCCGATGTATCTTTAATTGCCGCCTGGCTATAGAGCACATGATTATCGATTGTGCAAGTTCTGCTTTGTTTAACACTGCCACCTCATCCTGACAGACGTTGCATTCGTCAGCAAGTGTAGTGGATTTCCCAACAAGGTTGCAGGAAACCCCAGCGCCTGTACCTGCCTGCCTTCAGTAAAATGTTTCTTCATTGATTGTGGAGTGTTTTCAAGTTTTGTTGTCTTCTTACTTAGTTTACTCGGCAGTTCTTGCATTCTTTCGAAAGCTGTGGTGCCCTGGGGCGCTGTATAAGCGAACAAATTTGAGATAAATGACTGATTCGTCCATGATCCCCATAAGGGTATCAGCTTCTATCTTTGATGGTATCTTCGGCTTGAAGATGTACGTGTTGCTATTACTCTAGCAACAGCCACGTCACGTTGATGTTAATGTAACTGCTATGATTATCAGTATAATGTATTCGGAATATTCTAGAAATTATTGTTTGCAAAATACTAAATCAATCGTAACCTATAACCTTTCGTGGCACCAAAACGCTGAACTGAAATGAAACAAATCCATCATAAAGAGTGAGACAATTGGTTACCGTTCTATATTATCCCAAACACCTATCAATGAAGGTTGTTTTATTCTTAATTAGATTTTGCTGTAAAGAAACTCTTGGTTTCTGCTAAGCCCTTTCCATGCTGAACCTTGAATGGGCTTATCAAACCAAGCGTTAAACGATACAAAGTGTAGAAGGGAAGAGAATGCATACTACACCTTCGACACATTTGAATGTCTCCTCATTCGATGACATTAGAGATAGCTTTTATCTTTAGACTAATGATTGCAATTTGCCACATGCTCATACATTATTGTTTCAATTTTCATTTCAGGTTCTTTCCCGTCATTAATGAAAATGTCTACGAAAACGAGCACTGCACAGCCCCCAGGTCGGCGCACACCATTGTCACTGAATGCATCCACAAAGCAAATGAATAAGCCTACGAATAATAAGAATGACAACAGGAAGGAAACAAATTCAAATAACAACCAGAAGACTGATAATTCCAAAAAAGACTCACAGCAAGAAAAGAAGAACGCCGTAGAAAAGAAAAACGCATCCAATGATTCGCGAAAGGCCTCGTCCGAGTCCAAGAAAGTAGATGAAACCAAGACGGCCGCTGCAGCGAACGAGGAGAGCAAGAAAAGTCAAAACGGTGTTGGTACTAATGGCGTTAAAGACAAGGCCAGCACAAATGAGGGGGCAAAATCAAAACCTGAAACATCTGCAGCGCCCACACCTAAGAAGGATTCGCAAAAGGCTGCCGCCAATGAAGGAGCAAAGGCAAAGGCAGAGACATCATCTGCTGTAACCACACCCAAGAAGGAAAAGCTTGCCGCAGAAAAGAAAGAAGAGCCAGCTCCACCAGTGGTTGTGAAGGAAATCAAAAAGGAGGACAACAAAAATAAGGAAAAGGCGGCAAAGACAGTCGATGAAAGTGCTCAGAAATCAGAAGAAAAGAAAAATGAAGAGGAGGTAAAGGAAGACACCGTAAACGAATTGCCGGAGAAGAAGAAAGCCGACGAAACAACATCCGAAACCAAAAAACCAGAAATATCAAAGACTCCTGAGAAGCCAGAAGAGGACAACAAGAACATCAACACCTTGAGTACTTCCGACAGCAAAAAAGAGACTGCGTCGGTAGAGGAACAGATGGATGAGGAGACAGTCTCGGTAACTATCGAAAGGCAGGTTGAAGAAGGTTCCGACAAGGAAGAAGATAAGCCAGAATCGGAACAAATGGAGGACGTAGACATGGAGCCCTTAACGTATGACGACGAACTTCCGGTACGAGGTATGGCCGCCTCAACACCAGCGAAACCGCTGTATTCAAATGATTTCGTTCGTCGCACTGAAGTAAAAACTTCGCCAAAATTAGAAGCCAAATTTTCCGGAGTGTTTGCTCCCACCCCGGAAAGGAAAAGTCAGCCTAGGTCATTCTCCTCGATCTCGGGACGTCGCAGCATTCGCCCGATCGGCGACTATTCGTTCAGTGGAAACTTGCATATCCGGGAGTCATATCGCAAAATCAACACCGAGCTCGATTTCACCAGCTCTAGTCTCAACGTGACCGTGGGGTCTGAGGTGCCAAACAACGACTCGTTCTCGTTCTTCTCTCGCTCCCGCAAGCGGGACAGATCATCACCATCTCGTCAATCAGCCATGGAGGTGCAGGGCGATATCAGTCCCAAGAGCCCGAAACGTGCGCGAATCGATATTGGTATGTCTGGATTCTTCAGTGCTATGTCCAGCCCGATCACCATGCTGCGATCCCGTTTAGCTCGGACATCAGTTCAAAGCACACCGAAGAAGCAGCCGGAAACACCCGTTGAAGAAGACGTCGTCGAGAATGTATCAGGCATATCCGTCAACGAGGAGATCACCACCACCGAAGATTTGACCATGAACCCCGACAGCACCGTTGACAATGCTGCCATCGAGGCTGAGCAGCAGAAATCAACAGAAACCGATGATCCCATCGCAAGCTCAGAGAAACCCGCCGCAGCAGAAGGTGTCAAACAGGAAGACGATCTCAAATTCCAAGACATTGTGGTCAAAGCCGTCGATTCACAGGCCAAGAAGAAGTGTAGTATTATGTAAACAATATTGTTTATTATTTCGTCATTGTAATCTAGATGTAGACAGAAGAAAGCTGTTTGAGGGAGCAAGCTGGGATACCACAGCTCGTCGGTACACGCTTTCCCCTTCTCACAATCTCTCTTCAATATACGTTAAGTGTTTTTTTTAATGTAACCCCCCTTCTTTAGGTAAAAAGAAAAATTGTATTAAACCAGATTGACCACCATCATCAAAGAACTATTTTTTCAGCAAATTATATTCAAGCAAGGAAAATAACGATATGAACTACTTCATATCACCTCATACACGTACACATGATGTTACATTTGAAACAAAAGAAATGTTCTTCCCTTATTTTTCAACTTCTCAAGACGCATATTCATCAAGAAAGAAAATACTGTAACTGTGCAAGTGTAATATAATTTTTTACTCAATGTAAATGCGTGTTTTATTTATTTGCTTTGGTTGCATGTTGTGACTTGGGTTTTGATTTGCAGGGACAACTTCTTCCAAACCAAGTCTTGGAATGGAACCGCGACCCCCTCTAGTGGATCATTCGGGTCAATGAAAATGTGAGAACAGAGTAGTAGCTTAAACCTATGTTTTCGATTTGGGGATCACTTCGTGGAGCACATCTTTTCACTTGTGTTGCTCCATTCAGTATGAGCAAGAGGAGCAATGCATACAGGGTGTTTACTAAGATGTTGAAAGGCAATAGATGCTCACAGCTAGGAACTTGGATGGGTGAAAATAAGGTACATTTGTTATTATTGAGGGTATGTTGCACCGCGACCTTTAGATCTATTGTGCCCCCTATTCATACTTCTGCTTTCTTAAGAGCTTCCCTCTCATGTCGCTCTTTTCAGAGTTGTATTTAAGGTTGTATGCTCATTTTGCGTCAAGAGCAACAATTCAGATCGACCTCCCTTCAAAGCCGATGTAAATTGGCCTGGTTTTTGTCAAAAATTTGCCCAAATAACAGTAATTTGGTAAATTTTCCAATGCCATCCTCTAGATCAAGTCATGAGCTACACAAAAGTGTACTGGTTTTTTTTCGTAGGACGCACCGTTCTCGAGATATAAGTTGCCAAAAGTTCGATGCGAACCACCCTTTTTGCTGCAAAAGTCGATTTTTTCCAACATTCAAAACCTCATGAATGTTGCCTTTCCTTGCTCATATCTTAAAAACCGTGCGTCCTACAGCAAAGTGACGAAGGCCGATCTTGTAGCTTATGACTTGATCTAGAGGATGGAGTAGGATGACGGACAGATTTACCGTTATAAGGGTATAATTTTTAATGGATAAGGCACTTTTAGTGGAAAAATGATTTTAATTTTCGCCTTGCCGACAATGGAGGGTGATGAAAACTTGCACAATGTAAATTCACGTCAAGAGCAACAATTCAGATCGACCTTCCTTCAAAGCCGATGTAAAACTTCATAGAATTTCGGCCAGAGAAACAAATTTTCTGGTTTTTTGTCAAAAATTTGCCCAAATAACGGTAATTTGGTAAATTTTCCAATGCCATCGTCTAGATCAAGTCATGAGCTACAAAAAAGTGTACTGGTTTTTTTTCGTAGGACGCACCGTTCTCGAGATATAAGTTGTCAAAAGTTCGATGCGAACCACCCTTTTTGATGCAAGAGTCGATTTTTTCCAACATTCAAAACCTCATGAATGTTGCCTTTCCTTGCTCATATCTTAAAAACCGTGCGTCCTACAGCAAAGTGACGAAGGCTGATCTTGTAGCTTATGACTTGATCTAGAGGATGGTGTAGGATGACGGACAGATTTACCGTTATAAGGGTATGATTTTTAATGGATAAGGCACTTTTAGTGGAAAAATGATTTTAATTTTCGCCTTGCCGACAATGGAGGGTGATGAAAACTTGCACAATGTAAATTCACGTCAAGAGCAACAATTCAGACCGACCTTCCTTCAAAGCCGATGTACAATTACATAGAATTTCGGCCAGAGAAACAAATTTCCTGGTTTTTTGTCAAAAATTTGCCCAAATAACGGTAATTTGGTAAATTTTCCAATGCCATCCTCTAGATCAAGTCATGAGCTACAAAAAAGTATTCGGGTTTTTTTTCGTAGGACGCACCGTTCTCGAGATATTAGTTGGCAAAAGTTCGATGCGAACCACCCTTTTTGATGCAAGAGTCGATTTTTTCCAACATTCAAAACCTCATGAATGTTGCCTTTCCTTGCTCATATCTTAAAAACCGTGCGTCCTACAGCAAAGTGACGAGGGCCGATCTTGTAGCTTATGACTTGATCTAGAGGATGGAGTAGGATGACGGACAGATTTACCGTTATAAGGGTATAATTTTTAATGGATAAGGCACTTTTAGCGGCAAAATGATTTTAATTTTCGCCTTGCCGACAATGGAAGGTGATGAAAACTTGCACAATGTAAATTCACGTCAAGAGCAACAATTCAGATCGACCTTCCTTCAAAGCCGATGTAAAATTTCATAGAATTTCCGCCAGAGAAACGAATTTCCTGGTTTTTGTCAAAAATTTGCCCAAATAACGGTAATTTGGTAAATTTTCCAATGCCATCCTCTAGATCAAGTCATGCGCTACAAAAAAGTATACGGGTTTTTTTTCGTAGGACGCACCGTTCTCGAGATATTAGTTGTCAAAAGTTCGATGCGAACCACCCTTTTTGCTGCAAGAGTCGATTTTTTCCAACATTCAAAACCTCATGAATGTTGCCTTACCTTGCTCATATCTTATAAACCGTGCGTCCTACAGCAAAGTGACGAAGGCCGATCTTGTAGCTTATGACTTGATCTAGAGGATGGAGTAGGATGACGGACAGATTTACCGTTATAAGGGTATAATTTTTAATGGATAAGGCACTTTTAGTGGAAAAATGATTTTAATTTTCGCCTTGCCGACAATGGAGGGTGATGAAAACTTGCACAATGTAAATTCACGTCAAGAGCAACAATTCAGACCGACCTTCCTTCAAAGCCGATGTAAAATTTCATAGAATTTCCGCCAGAGAAACAAATTTCCTGGTTTTTGTCAAAAATTTGCCCAAATAACGGTAATTTAGTAAATTTTCCAATGCCATCCTCTAGATCAAGTCATGAGCTACAAAAAAGTATACTGGTTTTTTTTCGTAGGACGCACCGTTCTCGAGATATAAGTTGCCAAAAGTTCGATGCGAACCACCCTTTTTGCTGCAAAAGTCGATTTTTTCCAACATTCAAAACCTCATGAATGTTGCCTTACCTTGCTCATATCTTATAAACCGTGCGTCCTACAGCAAAGTGACGAAGGCCGATCTTGTAGCTTATGACTTCATCTAGAGGATGGAGTAGGATGACGGACAGATTTACCGTTATAAGGGTATAATTTTTAATGGATAAGGCACGTTTAGTGGCAGAATGATTTTAATTTTCGCTTTGCCGACAATGGAGGGTGATGAAAACTTGCACAATGTAAATTCACGTCAAGAGCAACAATTCAGACCGACCTTCC
The DNA here is from genome assembly GCA_964034865.1 of Eristalis intricaria. NCBI lineage: Eukaryota > Metazoa > Arthropoda > Insecta > Diptera > Syrphidae > Eristalis > Eristalis intricaria. The sequence goes on along the minus strand of OZ035873.1, from coordinate 80,675,863 downwards.
TTCAAAGCCGATGTAAAATTTCATAGAATTTCCGCCAGAGAAACAAATTTCCTGGTTTTTGTCAAAAATTTGCCCAAATAACGGTAATTTAGTAAATTTTCCAATGCCATCCTCTAGATCAAGTCATGAGCTACAAAAAAGTATACTGGTTTTTTTTCGTAGGACGCACCGTTCTCGAGATATAAGTTGCCAAAAGTTCGATGCGAACCACCCTTTTTGCTGCAAAAGTCGATTTTTTCCAACATTCAAAACCTCATGAATGTTGCCTTTCCTTGCTCATATCTTAAAAACCGTGCGTCCTACAGCAAAGTGACGAAGGCTGATCTTGTAGCTTATGACTTGATCTAGAGGATGGTGTAGGATGACGGACAGATTTACCGTTATAAGGGTATGATTTTTAATGGATAAGGCACTTTTAGTGGAAAAATGATTTTAATTTTCGCCTTGCCGACAATGGAGGGTGATGAAAACTTGCACAATGTAAATTCACGTCAAGAGCAACAATTCAGACCTACCTTCCTTCAAAGCCGATGTAAAATTTCATAGAATTTCCGCCAGAGAAACAAATTTCCTGGTTTTTTGTCAAAAATTTGCCCAAATAACGGTAATTTGGTAAATTTTCCAATGCCATCGTCTAGGTCAAGTCATGAGCTACAAAAAAGTGTACTGGTTTTTTTTCGTAGGACGCACCGTTCTCGAGATATAAGTTGCCAAAAGTTCGATGCGAACCACCCTTTTTGCTGCAAAAGTCGATTTTTTCCAACATTCAAATCCTCATGAATGTTGCCTTTCCTTGCTCATATCTTAAAAACCGTGCGTCCTACAGCAAAGTGACGAAGGCTGATCTTGTAGCTTATGACTTGATCTAGAGGATGGAGTAGGATGACGGACAGATTTACCGTTATAAGGGTATAATTTTTAATGGATAAGGCACTTTTAGTGGCAGAATGATTTTAATTTTCGCTTTGCCGACAATGGAGGGTGATGAAAACTTGCACAATGTAAATTCACGTCAAGAGCAACAATTCAGACCGACCTTCCTTCAAAGCCGATGTAAAATTTCATAGAATTTCCGCCAGAGAAACAAATTTCCTGGTTTTTGTCAAAAATTTGCCCAAATAACGGTAATTTAGTAAATTTTCCAATGCCATCCTCTAGATCAAGTCATGAGCTACAAAAAAGTATACTGGTTTTTTTTCGTAGGACGCACCGTTCTCGAGATATAAGTTGCCAAAAGTTCGATGCGAACCACCCTTTTTGCTGCAAAAGTCGATTTTTTCCAACATTCAAAACCTCATGAATGTTGCCTTTCCTTGCTCATATCTTAAAAACCGTGCGTCGGTTTAGCAAAGTGCGCCGTACAGCAAAGTGACGAAGGCCGATCTTGTAGCTTATGACTTGATCTAGAGGATGGAGTAGGATGACGGACAGATTTACCGTTATAAGGGTATAATTTTTAATGGATAAGGCACTTTTAGTGGCAGAATGATTTTAATTTTCGCTTTGCCGACAATGGAGGGTGATGAAAACTTGCACAATGTAAATTCACGTCAAGAGCAACAATTCAGACCGACCTTCCTTCAAAGCCGATGTAAAATTTCATAGAATTTCCGCCAGAGAAACAAATTTCCTGGTTTTTGTCAAAAATTTGCCCAAATAACGGTAATTTAGTAAATTTTCCAATGCCATCCTCTAGATCAAGTCATGAGCTACAAAAAAGTATACTGGTTTTTTTTCGTAGGACGCACCGTTCTCGAGATATAAGTTGCCAAAAGTTCGATGCGAACCACCCTTTTTGCTGCAAAAGTCGATTTTTTCCAACATTCAAAACCTCATGAATGTTGCCTTTCCTTGCTCATATCTTAAAAACCGTGCGTCGGTTTAGCAAAGTGCGCCGTACAGCAAAGTGACGAAGGCCGATCTTGTAGCTTATGACTTGATCTAGAGGATGGAGTAGGATGACGGACAGATTTACCGTTATAAGGGTATAATTTTTAATGGATAAGGCACTTTTAGTGGAAAAATGATTTTAATTTTCGCCTTGCCGACAATGGAGGGTGATGAAAACTTGCACAATGTAAATTCACGTCAAGAGCAACAATTCAGACCGACCTTCCTTCAAAGCCGATGTAAAATTTCATAGAATTTCCGCCAGAGAAACAAATTTCCTGGTTTTTGTCAAAAATTTGCCCAAATAACGGTAATTTAGTAAATTTTCCAATGCCATCCTCTAGATCAAGTCATGAGCTACAAAAAAGTATACTGGTTTTTTTCGTAGGACGCACCGTTCTCGAGATATAAGTTGCCAAAAGTTCGATGCGAACCACCCTTTTTGCTGCAAAAGTCGATTTTTTCCAACATTCAAAACCTCATGAATGTTGCCTTTCCTTGCTCATATCTTAAAAACCGTGCGTCCTACAGCAAAGTGACGAAGGCCGATCTTGTAGCTTATGACTTCATCTAGAGGATGGAGTAGGATGACGGACAGATTTACCGTTATAAGGGTATAATTTTTAATGGATAAGGCACGTTTAGTGGCAGAATGATTTTAATTTTCGCTTTGCCGACAATGGAGGGTGATGAAAACTTGCACAATGTAAATTCACGTCAAGAGCAACAATTCAGACCGACCTTCCTTCAAAGCCGATGTAAAATTTCATAGAATTTCCACCAGAGAAACAAATTTCCTGGTTTTTGTCAAAAATTTGCCCAAATAACGGTAATTTGGTAAATTTTCCAATGCTATCCTCTAGATCAAGTCATGAGCTACAAAAAAGTATACTGGTTTTTTTTCGTAGAACGCACCGTTCTCGAGATATAAGTTGCCAAAAGTTCGATGCGAACCACCCTTTTTGCTGCAAAAGTCGATTTTTTCCAACATTCAAAACCTCATGAATGTTGCCTTTCCTTGCTCATATCTTAAAAACCGTGCGTCGTACAGCAAAGTGACGAAGGCCGATCTTGTAGCTTATGACTTGATCTAGAGGATGGAGTAGGATGACGGACAGATTTACCGTTATAAGGGTATAATTTTTAATGGATAAGGCACGTTTAGTGGCAGAATGATTTTAATTTTCGCTTTGCCGACAATGGAGGGTGATGAAAACTTGCACAATGTAAATTCACGTCAAGAGCAACAATTCAGATCGACCTTCCTTCAAAGCCGATGTAAAATTTCATAGAATTTCCACCAGAGAAACAAATTTTCTGGTTTTTTGTCAAAAATTTGCCCAAATAACGGTAATTTGGTAAATTTTCCAATGCCATCGTCTAGATCAAGTCATGAGCTACAAAAAAGTGTACTGGTTTTTTTTCGTAGGACGCACCGTTCTCGAGATATAAGTTGCCAAAAGTTCGATGCGAACCACCCTTTTTGCTGCAAAAGTCGATTTTTTCCAACATTCAAAACCTCATGAATGTTGCCTTTCCTTGCTCATATCTTAAAAACCGTGCGTCCTACAGCAAAGTGACGAAGGCCGATCTTGTAGCTTATGACTTCATCTAGAGGATGGAGTAGGATGACGGACAGATTTACCGTTATAAGGGTATAATTTTTAATGGATAAGGCACGTTTAGTGGCAGAATGATTTTAATTTTCGCTTTGCCGACAATGGAGGGTGATGAAAACTTGCACAATGTAAATTCACGTCAAGAGCAACAATTCAGACCGACCTTCCTTCAAAGCCGATGTAAAATTTCATAGAATTTCCACCAGAGAAACAAATTTCCTGGTTTTTGTCAAAAATTTGCCCAAATAACGGTAATTTGGTAAATTTTCCAATGCTATCCTCTAGATCAAGTCATGAGCTACAAAAAAGTATACTGGTTTTTTTTCGTAGAACGCACCGTTCTCGAGATATAAGTTGCCAAAAGTTCGATGCGAACCACCCTTTTTGCTGCAAAAGTCGATTTTTTCCAACATTCAAAACCTCATGAATGTTGCCTTTCCTTGCTCATATCTTAAAAACCGTGCGTCGTACAGCAAAGTGACGAAGGCCGATCTTGTAGCTTATGACTTGATCTAGAGGATGGAGTAGGATGACGGACAGATTTACCGTTATAAGGGTATAATTTTTAATGGATAAGGCACGTTTAGTGGCAGAATGATTTTAATTTTCGCTTTGCCGACAATGGAGGGTGATGAAAACTTGCACAATGTAAATTCACGTCAAGAGCAACAATTCAGATCGACCTTCCTTCAAAGCCGATGTAAAATTTCATAGAATTTCCACCAGAGAAACAAATTTCCTGGTTTTTGTCAAAAATTTGCCCAAATAACGGTAATTTGGTAAATTTTCCAATGCCATCGTCTAGATCAAGTCATGAGCTACAAAAAAGTGTACTGGTTTTTTTTCGTAGGACGCACCGTTCTCGAGATATAAGTTGTCAAAAGTTCGATGCGAACCACCCTTTTTGATGCAAGAGTCGATTTTTTCCAACATTCAAAACCTCATGAATGTTGCCTTACCTTGCTCATATCTTATAAACCGTGCGTCCTACAGCAAAGTGACGAAGGCCGATCTTGTAGCTTATGACTTCATCTAGAGGATGGAGTAGGATGACGGACAGATTTACCGTTATAAGGGTATAATTTTTAATGGATAAGGCACGTTTAGTGGCAGAATGATTTTAATTTTCGCTTTGCCGACAATGGAGGGTGATGAAAACTTGCACAATGTAAATTCACGTCAAGAGCAACAATTCAGACCGACCTTCCTTCAAAGCCGATGTAAAATTTCATAGAATTTCCGCCAGAGAAACAAATTTCCTGGTTTTTGTCAAAAATTTGCCCAAATAACGGTAATTTGGTAAATTTTCCAATGCCATCGTCTAGATCAAGTCATGAGCTACAAAAAAGTGTACTGGTTTTTTTTCGTAGGACGCACCGTTCTCGAGATATAAGTTGCCAAAAGTTCGATGCGAACCACCCTTTTTGATGCAAGAGTCGATTTTTTTCCAACATTCAAAACCTCATGAATGTTGCCTTACCTTGCTCATATCTTAAAAACCGTGCGTTGTACAGCAAAGTGACGAAGGCCGATCTTGTAGCTTATGACTTGATCTAGAGGATGGAGTAGGATGACGGACAGATTTACCGTTATAAGGGTATAATTTTTAATGGATAAGGCACGTTTAGTGGCAGAATGATTTTAATTTTCGCTTTGCCGACAATGGAGGGTGATGAAAACTTGCACAATGTAAATTCACGTCAAGAGCAACAATTCAGACCGACCTTCCTTCAAAGCCGATGTAAAATTTCATAGAATTTCCACCAGAGAAACAAATTTCCTGGTTTTTGTCAAAAATTTGCCCAAATAACGGTAATTTGGTAAATTTTCCAATGCTATCCTCTAGATCAAGTCATGAGCTACAAAAAAGTATACTGGTTTTTTTTCGTAGAACGCACCGTTCTCGAGATATAAGTTGCCAAAAGTTCGATGCGAACCACCCTTTTTGCTGCAAAAGTCGATTTTTTCCAACATTCAAAACCTCATGAATGTTGCCTTTCCTTGCTCATATCTTAAAAACCGTGCGTCGTACAGCAAAGTGACGAAGGCCGATCTTGTAGCTTATGACTTGATCTAGAGGATGGAGTAGGATGACGGACAGATTTACCGTTATAAGGGTATAATTTTTAATGGATAAGGCACGTTTAGTGGCAGAATGATTTTAATTTTCGCTTTGCCGACAATGGAGGGTGATGAAAACTTGCACAATGTAAATTCACGTCAAGAGCAACAATTCAGATCGACCTTCCTTCAAAGCCGATGTAAAATTTCATAGAATTTCCACCAGAGAAACAAATTTCCTGGTTTTTGTCAAAAATTTGCCCAAATAACGGTAATTTGGTAAATTTTCCAATGCCATCGTCTAGATCAAGTCATGAGCTACAAAAAAGTGTACTGGTTTTTTTTCGTAGGACGCACCGTTCTCGAGATATAAGTTGTCAAAAGTTCGATGCGAACCACCCTTTTTGATGCAAGAGTCGATTTTTTCCAACATTCAAAACTTGATGAATGTTGCCTTACCTTGCTCATATCTTATAAACCGTGCGTCCTACAGCAAAGTGACGAAGGCCGATCTTGTAGCTTATGACTTCATCTAGAGGATGGAGTAGGATGACGGACAGATTTACCGTTATAAGGGTATAATTTTTAATGGATAAGGCACGTTTAGTGGCAGAATGATTTTAATTTTCGCTTTGCCGACAATGGAGGGTGATGAAAACTTGCACAATGTAAATTCACGTCAAGAGCAACAATTCAGACCGACCTTCCTTCAAAGCCGATGTAAAATTTCATAGAATTTCCGCCAGAGAAACAAATTTCCTGGTTTTTGTCAAAAATTTGCCCAAATAACGGTAATTTGGTAAATTTTCCAATGCCATCGTCTAGATCAAGTCATGAGCTACAAAAAAGTGTACTGGTTTTTTTTCGTAGGACGCACCGTTCTCGAGATATAAGTTGTCAAAAGTTCGATGCGAACCACCCTTTTTGATGCAAGAGTCGATTTTTTTCCAACATTCAAAACCTCATGAATGTTGCCTTACCTTGCTCATATCTTATAAACCGTGCGTCCTACAGCAAAGTGACGAAGGCCGATCTTGTAGCTTATGACTTCATCTGGAGGATGGAGTAGGATGACGGACAGATTTACCGTTATAAGGGTATAATTTTTAATGGATAAGGCACGTTTAGTGGCAGAATGATTTTAATTTTCGCTTTGCCGACAATGGAGGGTGATGAAAACTTGCACAATGTAAATTCACGTCAAGAGCAACAATTCAGATCGACCTTCCTTCAAAGCCGATGTAAAATTTCATAGAATTTCCACCAGAGAAACAAATTTCCTGGTTTTTGTCAAAAATTTGCCCAAATAACGGTAATTTGGTAAATTTTCCAATGCTATCCTCTAGATCAAGTCATGAGCTACAAAAAAGTATACTGGTTTTTTTTCGTAGAACGCACCGTTCTCGAGATATAAGTTGTCAAAAGTTCGATGCGAACCACCCTTTTTGATGCAAGAGTCGATTTTTTTCCAACATTCAAAACCTCATGAATGTTGCCTTTCCTTGCTCATATCTTAAAAACCGTGCGTCGTACAGCAAAGTGACGAAGGCCGATCTTGTAGCTTATGACTTGATCTAGAGGATGGAGTAGGATGACGGACAGATTTACCGTTATAAGGGTATAATTTTTAATGGATAAGGCACGTTTAGTGGCAGAATGATTTTAATTTTCGCTTTGCCGACAATGGAGGGTGATGAAAACTTGCACAATGTAAATTCACGTCAAGAGCAACAATTCAGATCGACCTTCCTTCAAAGCCGATGTAAAATTTCATAGAATTTCGGCCAGAGAAACAAATTTCCTGGTTTTTGTCAAAAATTTGCCCAAATAACGGTAATTTGGTAAATTTTCCAATGCCATCGTCTAGATCAAGTCATGAGCTACAAAAAAGTGTACTGGTTTTTTTTCGTAGGACGCACCGTTCTCGAGATATAAGTTGCCAAAAGTTCGATGCGAACCACCATTTTTGCTGCAAAAGTCGATTTTTTCCAACATTCAAAACCTCATGAATGTTGCCTTTTCTTGCTCATATCTTAAAAACCGTGCGTCCTACAGCAAAGTGACGAAGGCCGATCTTGTAGCTTATGACTTGATCTAGAGGATGGAGTAGGATGACGGACAGATTTACCGTTATAAGGGTATAATTTTTAATGGATAAGGCACGTTTAGTGGCAGAATGATTTTAATTTTCGCTTTGCCGACAATGGAGGGTGATGAAAACTTGCACAATGTAAATTCACGTCAAGAGCAACAATTCAGACCGACCTTCCCTCAAAGCCGATGTAAAATTTCATAGAATTTCCACCAGAGAAACAAATTTCCTGGTTTTTGCCAAAAATTTGCCCAAATAACGGTAATTTGGTAAATTTTCCAATGCTATCCTCTAGATCAAGTCATGAGCTACAAAAAAGTATACTGGTTTTTTTTCGTAGAACGCACCGTTCTCGAGATATAAGTTGCCAAAAGTTCGATGCGAACCACCCTTTTTGCTGCAAAAGTCGATTTTTTCCAACATTCAAAACCTCATGAATGTTGCCTTTCCTTGCTCATATCTTAAAAACCGTGCGTCGTACAGCAAAGTGACGAAGGCCGATCTTGTAGCTTATGACTTGATCTAGAGGATGGAGTAGGATGACGGACAGATTTACCGTTATAAGGGTATAATTTTTAATGGATAAGGCACGTTTAGTGGCAGAATGATTTTAATTTTCGCTTTGCCGACAATGGAGGGTGATGAAAACTTGCACAATGTAAATTCACGTCCAGAGCAACAATTCAGACCGACCTTCCTTCAAAGCCGATGTAAAATTTCATAGAATTTCCACCAGAGAAACAAATTTCCTGGTTTTTGCCAAAAATTTGCCCAAATAACGGTAATTTGGTAAATTTTCCAATGCTATCCTCTAGATCAAGTCATGAGCTACAAAAAAGTATACTGGTTTTTTTTCGTAGAACGCACCGTTCTCGAGATATAAGTTGCCAAAAGTTCGATGCGAACCACCCTTTTTGCTGCAAAAGTCGATTTTTTCCAACATTCAAAACCTCATGAATGTTGCCTTTCCTTGCTCATATCTTAAAAACCGTGCGTCGTACAGCAAAGTGACGAAGGCCGATCTTGTAGCTTATGACTTGATCTAGAGGATGGAGTAGGATGACGGACAGATTTACCGTTATAAGGGTATAATTTTTAATGGATAAGGCACGTTTAGTGGCAGAATGATTTTAATTTTCGCTTTGCCGACAATGGAGGGTGATGAAAACTTGCACAATGTAAATTCACGTCAAGAGCAACAATTCAGATCGACCTTCCTTCAAAGCCGATGTAAAATTTCATAGAATTTCCACCAGAGAAACAAATTTCCTGGTTTTTGTCAAAAATTTGCCCAAATAACGGTAATTTGGTAAATTTTCCAATGCCATCGTCTAGATCAAGTCATGAGCTACAAAAAAGTGTACTGGTTTTTTTTCGTAGGACGCACCGTTCTCGAGATATAAGTTGTCAAAAGTTCGATGCGAACCACCCTTTTTGATGCAAGAGTCGATTTTTTCCAACATTCAAAACCTCATGAATGTTGCCTTACCTTGCTCATATCTTATAAACCGTGCGTCCTACAGCAAAGTGACGAAGGCCGATCTTGTAGCTTATGACTTCATCTAGAGGATGGAGTAGGATGACGGACAGATTTACCGTTATAAGGGTATAATTTTTAATGGATAAGGCACGTTTAGTGGCAGAATGATTTTAATTTTCGCTTTGCCGACAATGGAGGGTGATGAAAACTTGCACAATGTAAATTCACGTCAAGAGCAACAATTCAGACCGACCTTCCTTCAAAGCCGATGTAAAATTTCATAGAATTTCCGCCAGAGAAACAAATTTCCTGGTTTTTGTCAAAAATTTGCCCAAATAACGGTAATTTAGTAAATTTTCCAATGCCATCCTCTAGATCAAGTCATGAGCTACAAAAAAGTATACGGGTTTTTTTTCGTAGGACGCACCGTTCTCGAGATATAAGTTGCCAAAAGTTCGATGCGAACCACCCTTTTTGCTGCAAAAGTCGATTTTTTCCAACATTCAAAACCTCATGAATGTTGCCTTTCCTTGCTCATATCTTATAAACTGTGCGTCCTACAGCAAAGTGACGAAGGCTGATCTTGTAGCTTATGACTTGATCTAGAGGATGGTGTAGGATGACGGACAGATTTACCGTTATAAGGGTATGATTTTTAATGGATAAGGCACTTTTAGTGGAAAAATGATTTTAATTTTCGCCTTGCCGACAATGGAGGGTGATGAAAACTTGCACAATGTAAATTCACGTCAAGAGCAACAATTCAGACCGACCTTCCTTCAAAGCCGATGTACAATTTCATAGAATTTCGGCCAGAGAAACAAATTTCCTGGTTTTTTGTCAAAAATTTGCCCAAATAACGGTAATTTGGTAAATTTTCCAATGCCATCGTCTAGATCAAGTCATGAGCTACAAAAAAGTGTACTGGTTTTTTTTCGTAGGACGCACCGTTCTCGAGATATAAGTTGTCAAAAGTTCGATGCGAACCACCCTTTTTGCTGCAAAAGTCGATTTTTTCCAACATTCAAAACCTCATGAATGTTGCCTTTCCTTGCTCATATCTTAAAAACCGTGCGTCCTACAGCAAAGTGACGAAGGCCGATCTTGTAGCTTATGACTTCATCTAGAGGATGGAGTAGGATGACGGACAGATTTACCGTTATAAGGGTATAATTTTTAATGGATAAGGCACTTTTAGTGGAAAAATGATTTTAATTTTCGCCTTGCCGACAATGGAGGGTGATGAAAACTTGCACAATGTAAATTCACGTCAAGAGCAACAATTCAGACCGACCTTCCTTCAAAGCCGATGTAAAATTTCATAGAATTTCCGCCAGAGAAACAAATTTCCTGGTTTTTGTCAAAAATTTGCCCAAATAACGGTAATTTAGTAAATTTTCCAATGCCATCCTCTAGATCAAGTCATGAGCTACAAAAAAGTGTACTGGTTTTTTTTCGTAGGACGCACCGTTCTCGAGATATAAGTTGTCAAAAGTTCGATGCGAACCACCCTTTTTGCTGCAAAAGTCGATTTTTTCCAACATTCAAAACCTCATGAATGTTGCCTTTCCTTGCTCATATCTTAAAAACCGTGCGTCCTACAGCAAAGTGACGAAGGCTGATCTTGTAGCTTATGACTTAATCTAGAGGATGGAGTAGGATGACGGACAGATTTACCGTTATAAGGGTATAATTTTTAATGGATAAGGCACGTTTAGTGGCAGAATGATTTTAATTTTCGCTTTGCCGACAATGGAGGGTGATGAAAACTTGCACAATGTAAATTCACGTCAAGAGCAACAATTCAGACCGACCTTCCTTCAAAGCCGATGTAAAATTTCATAGAATTTCCACCAGAGAAACAAATTTCCTGGTTTTTGTCAAAAATTTGCCCAAATAACGGTAATTTAGTAAATTTTCCAATGCCATCCTCTAGATCAAGTCATGAGCTACAAAAAAGTATACTGGTTTTTTTTCGTAGGACGCACCGTTCTCGAGATATAAGTTGCCAAAAGTTCGATGCGAACCACCCTTTTTGCTGCAAAAGTCGATTTTTTCCAACATTCAAAACCTCATGAATGTTGCCTTTCCTTGCTCATATCTTAAAAACCGTGCGTCCTACAGCAAAGTGACGAAGGCTGATCTTGTAGCTTATGACTTAATCTAGAGGATGGAGTAGGATGACGGACAGATTTACCGTTATAAGGGTATAATTTTTAATGGATAAGGCACGTTTAGTGGCAGAATGATTTTAATTTTCGCTTTGCCGACAATGGAGGGTGATGAAAACTTGCACAATGTAAATTCACGTCAAGAGCAACAATTCAGACCGACCTTCCTTCAAAGCCGATGTAAAATTTCATAGAATTTCCACCAGAGAAACAAATTTCCTGGTTTTTGTCAAAAATTTGCCCAAATAACGGTAATTTAGTAAATTTTCCAATGCCATCCTCTAGATCAAGTCATGAGCTACAAAAAAGTATACTGGTTTTTTTTCGTAGGACGCACCGTTCTCGAGATATAAGTTGCCAAAAGTTCGATGCGAACCACCCTTTTTGCTGCAAAAGTCGATTTTTTCCAACATTCAAAACCTCATGAATGTTGCCTTTCCTTGCTCATATCTTAAAAACCGTGCGTCCTACAGCAAAGTGACGAAGGCCGATCTTGTAGCTTATGACTTGATCTAGAGGATGGAGTAGGATGACGGACAGATTTACCGTTATAAGGGTATAATTTTTAATGGATAAGGCACGTTTAGTGGCAGAATGATTTTAATTTTCGCTTTGCCGACAATGGAGGGTGATGAAAACTTGCACAATGTAAATTCACGTCAAGAGCAACAATTCAGATCGACCTTCCTTCAAAGCCGATGTAAAATTTCATAGAATTTCGGCCAGAGAAACAAATTTCCTGGTTTTTGTCAAAAATTTGCCCAAATAACGATAATTTGGTAAATTTTCCAATGCCATCGTCTAGATCAAGTCATGAGCTACAAAAAAGTGTACTGGTTTTTTTTCGTAGGACGCACCGTTCTCGAGATATAAGTTGTCAAAAGTTCGATGCGAACCACCCTTTTTGCTGCAAAAGTCGATTTTTTCCAACATTCAAAACCTCATGAATGTTGCCTTTCCTTGCTCATATCTTAAAAACCGTGCGTCCTACAGCAAAGTGACGAAGGCTGATCTTGTAGCTTATGACTTAATCTAGAGGATGGAGTAGGATGACGGACAGATTTACCGTTATAAGGGTATAATTTTTAATGGATAAGGCACGTTTAGTGGCAGAATGATTTTAATTTTCGCTTTGCCGACAATGGAGGGTGATGAAAACTTGCACAATGTAAATTCACGTCAAGAGCAACAATTCAGACCGACCTTCCTTCAAAGCCGATGTAAAATTTCATAGAATTTCCACCAGAGAAACAAATTTCCTGGTTTTTGTCAAAAATTTGCCCAAATAACGGTAATTTAGTAAATTTTCCAATGCTATCCTCTAGATCAAGTCATGAGCTACAAAAAAGTATACCGGTTTTTTTTCGTAGTACGCACCGTTCTCGAGATATTAGTTGCCAAAAGTTCGATGCGAACCACCCTTTTTGCTGCAAAAGTCGATTTTTTCCAACATTCAAAACCTCATGAATGTTGCCTTTCCTTGCTCATATCTTATAAACCGTGCGTCCTACAGCAAAGTGACGAAGGCCGATCTTGTAGCTTAAAAGTTCTTGTAGCCAAAAGTTCGATGCGAACCACCCTTTTTGCTGCAAAAGTCGATTTTTTCCAACATTCAAAACCTCATGAATGTTGCCTTTTCTTGCTCATATCTTAAAAACCGTGCGTCCTACAGCAAAGTGACGAAGGCCGATCTTGTAGCTTATGACTTGATCTAGAGGATGGAGTAGGATGACGGACAGATTTACCGTTATAAGGGTATAATTTTTAATGGATAAGGCACGTTTAGTGGCAGAATGATTTTAATTTTCGCTTTGCCGACAATGGAGGGTGATGAAAACTTGCACAATGTAAATTCACGTCAAGAGCAACAATTCAGATCGACCTTCCTTCAAAGCCGATGTAAAATTTCATAGAATTTCCACCAGAGAAACTAATTTCCTGGTTTTTGTCAAAAATTTGCCCAAATAACGGTAATTTGGTAAATTTTCCAATGCCATCCTCTAGATCAAGTCATGAGCTACAAAAAAGTATACTGGTTTTTTTTCGTAGAACGCACCGTTCTCGAGATATAAGTTGCCAAAAGTTCGATGCGAACCACCCTTTTTGCTGCAAAAGTCGATTTTTTCCAACATTCAAAACCTCATGAATGTTGCCTTACCTTGCTCATATCTTATAAACCGTGCGTCCTACAGCAAAGTGACGAAGGCCGATCTTGTAGCTTATGACTTCATCTAGAGGATGGAGTAGGATGACGGACAGATTTACCGTTATAAGGGTATAATTTTTAATGGATAAGGCACGTTTAGTGGCAGAATGATTTTAATTTTCGCTTTGCCGACAATGGAGGGTGATGAAAACTTGCACAATGTAAATTCACGTCAAGAGCAACAATTCAGATCGACCTTCCTTCAAAGCCGATGTAAAATTTCATAGAATTTCGGCCAGAGAAACAAATTTCCTGGTTTTTGTCAAAAATTTGCCCAAATAACGATAATTTGGTAAATTTTCCAATGCCATCGTCTAGATCAAGTCATGAGCTACAAAAAAGTGTACTGGTTTTTTTTCGTAGGACGCACCGTTCTCGAGATATAAGTTGCCAAAAGTTCGATGCGAACCACCCTTTTTGCTGCAAAAGTCGATTTTTTCCAACATTCAAAACCTCATGAATGTTGCCTTTTCTTGCTCATATCTTAAAAACCGTGCGTCCTACAGCAAAGTGACGAAGGCCGATCTTGTAGCTTATGACTTGATCTAGAGGATGGAGTAGGATGACGGACAGATTTACCGTTATAAGGGTATAATTTTTAATGGATAAGGCACGTTTAGTGGCAGAATGATTTTAATTTTCGCTTTGCCGACAATGGAGGGTAATGAAAACTTGCACAATGTAAATTCACGTCAAGAGCAACAATTCAGACCGACCTTCCTTCAAAGCCGATGTAAAATTTCATAGAATTTCCACCAGAGAAACAAATTTCCTGGTTTTTGTCAAAAATTTGCCCAAATAACGGTAATTTGGTAAATTTTCCAATGCCATCCTCTAGATCAAGTCATGAGCTACAAAAAAGTATACTGGTTTTTTTTCGTAGTACGCACCGTTCTCGAGATATAAGTTGCCAAAAGTTCGATGCGAACCACCCTTTTTGCTGCAAAAGTCGATTTTTTCCAACATTCAAAACCTCATGAATGTTGCCTTTCCTTGCTCATATCTTAAAAACCGTGCGTCGTACAGCAAAGTGACGAAGGCCGATCTTGTAGCTTATGACTTGATCTAGAGGATGGAGTAGGATGACGGACAGATTTACCGTTATAAGGGTATAATTTTTAATGGATAAGGCACGTTTAGTGGCAGAATGATTTTAATTTTCGCTTTGCCGACAATGGAGGGTGATGAAAACTTGCACAATGTAAATTCACGTCAAGAGCAACAATTCAGATCGACCTTCCTTCAAAGCCGATGTAAAATTTCATAGAATTTCCACCAGAGAAACAAATTTCCTGGTTTTTGTCAAAAATTTGCCCAAATAACGGTAATTTGGTAAATTTTCCAATGCCATCGTCTAGATCAAGTCATGAGCTACAAAAAAGTGTACTGGTTTTTTTTCGTAGGACGCACCGTTCTCGAGATATAAGTTGTCAAAAGTTCGATGCGAACCACCCTTTTTGATGCAAGAGTCGATTTTTTTCCAACATTCAAAACCTCATGAATGTTGCCTTACCTTGCTCATATCTTAAAAACCGTGCGTTGTACAGCAAAGTGACGAAGGCCGATCTTGTAGCTTATGACTTGATCTAGAGGATGGAGTAGGATGACGGACAGATTTACCGTTATAAGGGTATAATTTTTAATGGATAAGGCACGTTTAGTGGCAGAATGATTTTAATTTTCGCTTTGCCGACAATGGAGGGTGATGAAAACTTGCACAATGTAAATTCACGTCAAGAGCAACAATTCAGATCGACCTTCCTTCAAAGCCGATGTAAAATTTCATAGAATTTCCACCAGAGAAACAAATTTCCTGGTTTTTGTCAAAAATTTGCCCAAATAACGGTAATTTGGTAAATTTTCCAATGCCATCGTCTAGATCAAGTCATGAGCTACAAAAAAGTGTACTGGTTTTTTTTCGTAGGACGCACCGTTCTCGAGATATAAGTTGTCAAAAGTTCGATGCGAACCACCCTTTTTGATGCAAGAGTCGATTTTTTTCCAACATTCAAAACCTCATGAATGTTGCCTTACCTTGCTCATATCTTATAAACCGTGCGTCCTACAGCAAAGTGACGAAGGCCGATCTTGTAGCTTATGACTTCATCTAGAGGATGGAGTAGGATGACGGACAGATTTACCGTTATAAGGGTATAATTTTTAATGGATAAGGCACGTTTAGTGGCAGAATGATTTTAATTTTCGCTTTGCCGACAATGGAGGGTGATGAAAACTTGCACAATGTAAATTCACGTCAAGAGCAACAATTCAGACCGACCTTCCTTCAAAGCCGATGTAAAATTTCATAGAATTTCCGCCAGAGAAACAAATTTCCTGGTTTTTGTCAAAAATTTGCCCAAATAACGGTAATTTGGTAAATTTTCCAATGCCATCGTCTAGATCAAGTCATGAGCTACAAAAAAGTGTGCTGGTTTTTTTTCGTAGGACGCACCGTTCTCGAGATATAAGTTGCCAAAAGTTCGATGCGAACCACCCTTTTTGCTGCAAAAGTCGATTTTTTCCAACATTCAAAACCTCATGAATGTTGCCTTACCTTGCTCATATCTTATAAACCGTGCGTCCTACAGCAAAGTGACGAAGGCCGATCTTGTAGCTTATGACTTCATCTAGAGGATGGAGTAGGATGACGGACAGATTTACCGTTATAAGGGTATAATTTTTAATGGATAAGGCACTTTTAGTGGAAAAATGATTTTAATTTTCGCCTTGCCGACAATGGAGGGTGATGAAAACTTGCACAATGTAAATTCACGTCAAGAGCAACAATTCAGATCGACCTTCCTTCAAAGCCGATGTAAAATTTCATAGAATTTCCGCCAGAGAAACAAATTTCCTGGTTTTTGTCAAAAATTTGCCCAAATAACGGTAATTTGGTAAATTTTCCAATGCCATCGTCTAGATCAAGTCATGAGCTACAAAAAAGTGTACTGGTTTTTTTTCGTAGGACGCACCGTTCTCGAGATATAAGTTGTCAAAAGTTCGATGCGAACCACCCTTTTTGATGCAAGAGTCGATTTTTTCCAACATTCAAAACCTCATGAATGTTGCCTTTTCTTGCTCATATCTTATAAACCGTGCGTCCTACAGCAAAGTGACGAAGGCCGATCTTGTAGCTCATGACTTGATCTAGAGGATGGTGTAGGATGACGGACAGATTTACCGTTATAAGGGTATAATTTTTAATGGATAAGGCACTTTTAGTGGCAAAATGATTTTAATTTTCGCCTTGCCGACAATGGAGGGTGATGAAAACTTGCACAATGTAAATTCACGTCAAGAGCAACAATTCAGAACGACCTTCCTTCAAAGCCGATGTAAAATTTCATAGAATTTCCGCCAGAGAAACAAATTTCCTGGTTTTTGTCAAAAATTTGCCCAAATAACAGTAATTTGGTAAATTTTCCAATGCCATCCTCTAGATCAAGTCATGAGCTACAAAAAAGTATATGGGTTTTTTTTCGTAGGACGCACCGTTCTCGAGATATTAGTTGGCAAAAGTTCGATGCGAACCACCCTTTTTGCTGCAAGAGTCGATTTTTTCCAACATTTAAAACCTCATGAATGTTGCCTTACCTTGCTCATATCTTATAAACCGTGCGTCCTACAGCAAAGTGACGAAGGCCGATCTTGTAGCTTATGATTTGATCTAGAGGATCGAGTAGGATGACGGACAGATTTACCGTTATAAGGGTATGATTTTTAATGGATAAGGCACTTTTAGTGGAAAAATGATTTTAATTTTCGCCTTGCCGACAATGGAGGGTGATGAAAACTTGCACAATGTAAATTCACGTCAAGAGCAACAATTCAGATCGACCTTCCTTCAAAGCCGATGTAAAATTTCATAGAATTTCCGCCAGAGAAACAAATTTCCTGGTTTTTGTCAAAAATTTGCCCAAATAACGGTAATTTGGTAAATTTTCCAATGCCATCCTCTAGATCAAGTCATGAGCTACAAAAAAGTATACGGGTTTTTTTTCGTAGGACGCACCGTTCTCGAGATATTAGTTGGCAAAAGTTCGATGCGAACCACCCTTTTTGCTGCAAGAGTCGATTTTTTCCAACATTCAAAACCTCATGAATGTTGCCTTACCTTGCTCGTATCTTAAAAACCGTGCGTCCTACAGCAAAGTGACGAAGGCCGATCTTGTAGCTTATGACTTGATCTAGAGGATGGTGTAGGATGACGGACAGATTTACCGTTATAAGGGTATGATTTTTAATGGATAAGGCACTTTTAGTGGCAAAATGATTTTAACTTCGCCTTGCCGACAATGGAGGGTGATGAAAACTTGCACAATGTAAATTCACGTCAAGAGCAACAATTCAGATCGACCTTCCTTCAAAGCCGATGTAAAATTTCATAGAATTTCCGCCAGAGAAACAAATTTCCTGGTTTTTGTCAAAAATTTGCCCAAATAACAGTAATTTGGTAAATTTTCCAATGCCATCCTCTAGATCAAGTCATGAGCTACAAAAAAGTATACGGGTTTTTTTTCGTAGGACGCACCGTTCTCGAGATATTAGTTGGCAAAAGTTCGATGCGAACCACCCTTTTTGCTGCAAGAGTCGATTTTTTCCAACATTCAAAACCTCATGAATGTTGCCTTTCCTTGCTCATATCTTAAAAACCGTGCGTCCTACAGCAAAGTGACGAAGGCCGATCTTGTAGCTTATGACTTGATCTAGAGGATGGTGTAGGATGACGGACAGATTTACCGTTATAAGGGTATGCTTTTTAATGGATAAGGCACTTTTAGTGGCAAAATGATTTTAATTTTCGCCTTGACGACAATGGAGGGTGATGAAAACTTGCACAATGTAAATTCACGTCAAGAGCAACAATTCAGATCGACCTTCCTTCAAAGCCGATGTAAAATTTCATAGAATTTCCGCCAGAGAAACAAATTTCCTGGTTTTTGTCAAAAATTTGCCCAAATAACGGTAATTTGGTAAATTTTCCAATGCCATCCTCTAGATCAAGTCATGAGCTACAAAAAAGTATATGGGTTTTTTTTCGTAGGACGCACCGTTCTCGAGATATTAGTTGGCAAAAGTTCGATGCGAACCACCCTTTTTGCTGCAAGAGTCGATTTTTTCCAACATTCAAAACCTCATGAATGTTGCCTTACCTTGCTCATATCTTATAAACCGTGCGTCCTACAGCAAAGTGACGAAGGCCGATCTTGTAGCTCATGACTTGATCTAGAGGATGGTGTAGGATGACGGACAGATTTACCGTTATAAGGGTATAATTTTTAATGGATAAGGCACTTTTAGTGGCAAAATGATTTTAATTTTCGCCTTGCCGACAATGGAAGGTGATGAAAACTTGCACAATGTAAATTCACGTCAAGAGCAACAATTCAGATCGACCTTCCTTCAAAGCCGATGTAAAATTTCATAGAATTTCCGCCACAGAAACAAATTTCCTGGTTCTTGTCAAAAATTTGCCCAAATAACGGTAATTTGGTAAATTTTCCAATGCCATCCTCTAGATCAAGTCATGAGCTACAAAAAAGTATACTGTTTTTTTTTCGTAGGACGCACCGTTCTCGAGATATTAGTTGGCAAATGTTCGAAGCGAACCACCCTTTTTGCTGCAAGAGTCGATTTTTTGCAACATTCAAAACCTCATGAATGTTGCCTTACCTTGCTCATATCTTATAAACCGTGCGTCCTACAGCAAAGTGACGAAGGCCGATCTTGTAGCTTATGACTTGATCTAGAGGATGGAGTAGGATGACGGACAGATTTACCGTTATAAGGGTATAATTTTTAATGGATAAGGCACTTTTAGTGGCCAAATGATTTTAATTTTCGCCTTGCCGACAATGGAGGGTGATGAAAACTTGCACAATGTAAATTCACGTCAAGAGCAACAATTCAGATCGACCATCCTTCAAAGCCGATGTAAAATTTCATAGAATTTCCGCCAGAGAAACAAATTTCCTGGTTCTTGTCAAAAATTTGCCCAAATAACGGTAATTTGGTAAATTTTCCAATGCCATCGTCTAGATCAAGTCATGAGCTACAAAAAAGTGTACTGTTTTTTTTTCGTAGGACGCACCGTTCTCGAGATATTAGTTGGCAAATGTTCGAAGCGAACCACCCTTTTTGCTGCAAGAGTCGATTTTTTGCAACATTCAAAACCTCATGAATGTTGCCTTACCTTGCTCATATCTTATAAACCGTGCGTCCTACAGCAAAGTGACGAAGGCCGATCTTGTAGCTCATGACTTGATCTAGAGGATGGTGTAGGATGACGGACAGATTTACCGTTATAAGGGTATAATTTTTAATGGATAAGGCACTTTTAGTGGCAAAATGATTTTAATTTTCGCCTTGCCGACAATGGAGGGTGATGAAAACTTGCACAATGTAAATTCACGTCAAGAGCAACAATTCAGAACGACCTTCCTTCAAAGCCGATGTAAAATTTCATAGAATTTCCGCCAGAGAAACAAATTTCCTGGTTTTTGTCAAAAATTTGCCCAAATAACAGTAATTTGGTAAATTTTCCAATGCCATCCTCTAGATCAAGTCATGAGCTACAAAAAAGTATATGGGTTTTTTTTCGTAGGACGCACCGTTCTCGAGATATTAGTTGGCAAAAGTTCGATGCGAACCACCCTTTTTGCTGCAAGAGTCGATTTTTTCCAACATTTAAAACCTCATGAATGTTGCCTTACCTTGCTCATATCTTATAAACCGTGCGTCCTACAGCAAAGTGACGAAGGCCGATCTTGTAGCTTATGATTTGATCTAGAGGATCGAGTAGGATGACGGACAGATTTACCGTTATAAGGGTATGATTTTTAATGGATAAGGCACTTTTAGTGGAAAAATGATTTTAATTTTCGCCTTGCCGACAATGGAGGGTGATGAAAACTTGCACAATGTAAATTCACGTCAAGAGCAACAATTCAGATCGACCTTCCTTCAAAGCCGATGTAAAATTTCATAGAATTTCCGCCAGAGAAACAAATTTCCTGGTTTTTGTCAAAAATTTGCCCAAATAACGGTAATTTGGTAAATTTTCCAATGCCATCCTCTAGATCAAGTCATGAGCTACAAAAAAGTATACGGGTTTTTTTTCGTAGGACGCACCGTTCTCGAGATATTAGTTGGCAAAAGTTCGATGCGAACCACCCTTTTTGCTGCAAGAGTCGATTTTTTCCAACATTCAAAACCTCATGAATGTTGCCTTACCTTGCTCGTATCTTAAAAACCGTGCGTCCTACAGCAAAGTGACGAAGGCCGATCTTGTAGCTTATGACTTGATCTAGAGGATGGTGTAGGATGACGGACAGATTTACCGTTATAAGGGTATGATTTTTAATGGATAAGGCACTTTTAGTGGCAAAATGATTTTAACTTCGCCTTGCCGACAATTGAGGGTGATGAAAACTTGCACAATGTAAATTCACGTCAAGAGCAACAATTCAGATCGACCTTCCTTCAAAGCCGATGTAAAATTTCATAGAATTTCCGCCAGAGAAACAAATTTCCTGGTTTTTGTCAAAAATTTGCCCAAATAACAGTAATTTGGTAAATTTTCCAATGCCATCCTCTAGATCAAGTCATGAGCTACAAAAAAGTATACGGGTTTTTTTTCGTAGGACGCACCGTTCTCGAGATATTAGTTGGCAAAAGTTCGATGCGAACCACCCTTTTTGCTGCAAGAGTCGATTTTTTCCAACATTCAAAACCTCATGAATGTTGCCTTACCTTGCTCATATCTTATAAACCGTGCGTCCTACAGCAAAGTGACGAAGGCCGATCTTGTAGCTCATGACTTGATCTAGAGGATGGTGTAGGATGACGGACAGATTTACCGTTATAAGGGTATGCTTTTTAATGGATAAGGCACTTTTAGTGGCAAAATGATTTTAATTTTCGCCTTGACGACAATGGAGGGTGATGAAAACTTGCACAATGTAAATTCACGTCAAGAGCAACAATTCAGATCGACCTTCCTTCAAAGCCGATGTAAAATTTCATAGAATTTCCGCCAGAGAAACAAATTTCCTGGTTTTTGTCAAAAATTTGCCCAAATAACGGTAATTTGGTAAATTTTCCAATGCCATCCTCTAGATCAAGTCATGAGCTACAAAAAAGTATATGGGTTTTTTTTCGTAGGACGCACCGTTCTCGAGATATAAGTTGTCAAAAGTTCGATGCGAACCACCCTTTTTGCTGCAAGAGTCGATTTTTTCCAACATTCAAAACCTCATGAATGTTGCCTTACCTTGCTCATATCTTATAAACCGTGCGTCCTACAGCAAAGTGACGAAGGCCGATCTTGTAGCTTATGACTTGATCTAGAGGATGGAGTAGGATGACGGACAGATTTACCGTTATAAGGGTATAATTTTTAATGGATAAGGCACTTTTAGTGGCCAAATGATTTTAATTTTCGCCTTGCCGACAATGGAGGGTGATAAAAACTTGCACAATGTAAATTCACGTCAAGAGCAACAATTCAGATCGACCATCCTTCAAAGCCGATGTAAAATTTCATAGAATTTCCGCCAGAGAAACAAATTTCCTGGTTCTTGTCAAAAATTTGCCCAAATAACGGTAATTTGGTAAATTTTCCAATGCCATCGTCTAGATCAAGTCATGAGCTACAAAAAAGTGTACTGTTTTTTTTTCGTAGGACGCACCGTTCTCGAGATATTAGTTGGCAAATGTTCGAAGCGAACCACCCTTTTTGCTGCAAGAGTCGATTTTTTGCAACATTCAAAACCTCATGAATGTTGCCTTACCTTGCTCATATCTTATAAACCGTGCGTCCTACAGCAAAGTGACGAAGGCCGATCTTGTAGCTTATGACTTGATCTAGAGGATGGAGTAGGATGACGGACAGATTTACCGTTATAAGGGTATAATTTTTAATGGATAAGGCACTTTTAGTGGCCAAATGATTTTAATTTTCGCCTTGCCGACAATGGAGGGTGATGAAAACTTGCACAATGTAAATTCACGTCAAGAGCAACAATTCAGATCGACCTTCCTTCAAAGCCGATGTAAAATTTCATAGAATTTCCGCCAGAGAAACAAATTTCCTGGTTCTTGTCAAAAATTTGCCCAAATAACGGTAATTTGGTAAATTTTCCAATGCCATCCTCTAGATCAAGTCATGAGCTACAAAAAAGTATACTGTTTTTTTTTCGTAGGACGCACCGTTCTCGAGATATTAGTTGGCAAATGTTCGAAGCGAACCACCCTTTTTGCTGCAAGAGTCGATTTTTTGCAACATTCAAAACCTCATGAATGTTGCCTTACCTTGCTCATATCTTATAAACCGTGCGTCCTACAGCAAAGTGACGAAGGCCGATCTTGTAGCTTATGACTTGATCTAGAGGATGGAGTAGGATGACGGACAGATTTACCGTTATAAGGGTATAATTTTTAATGGATAAGGCACTTTTAGTGGAAAAATGATTTTAATTTTCGCCTTGCCGACAATGGAGGGTGATGAAAACTTGCACAATGTAAATTCACGTCAAGAGCAACAATTCAGATCGACCTTCCTTCAAAGCCGATGTAAAATTTCATAGAATTTCCGCCAGAGAAACAAATTTCCTGGTTTTTGTCAAAAATTTGCCCAAATAACGGTAATTTGGTAAATTTTCCAATGCCATCCTCTAGATCAAGTCATGAGCTACAAAAAAGTATACTGTTTTTTTTTCGTAGGACGCACCGTTCTCGAGATATTAGTTGGCAAATGTTCGAAGCGAACCACCCTTTTTGCTGCAAGAGTCGATTTTTTGCAACATTCAAAACCTCATGAATGTTGCCTTACCTTGCTCATATCTTATAAACCGTGCGTCCTACAGCAAAGTGACGAAGGCCGATCTTGTAGCTTATGACTTGATCTAGAGGATGGAGTAGGATGACGGACAGATTTACCGTTATAAGGGTATAATTTTTAATGGATAAGGCACTTTTAGTGGAAAAATGATTTTAATTTTCGCCTTGCCGACAATGGAGGGTGATGAAAACTTGCACAATGTAAATTCACGTCAAGAGCAACAATTCAGATCGACCTTCCTTCAAAGCCGATGTAAAATTTCATAGAATTTCCGCCAGAGAAACAAATTTCCTGGTTTTTGTCAAAAATTTGCCCAAATAACGGTAATTTGGTAAATTTTCCAATGCCATCCTCTAGATCAAGTCATGAGCTACAAAAAAGTATATGGGTTTTTTTTCGTAGGACGCACCGTTCTCGAGATATTATATATTTTATATATATAGATATTTATAATTTTTAATGGATAAGGCACTTTTAGTGGAAAAATGATTTTAATTTTCGCCTTGCCGACAATGGAGGGTGATGAAAACTTGCACAATGTAAATTCACGTCAAGAGCAACAATTCAGATCGACCTTCCTTCAAAGCCGATGTAAAATTTCATAGAATTTCCGCCAGAGAAACAAATTTCCTGGTTTTTGTCAAAAATTTGCCCAAATAACGGTAATTTGGTAAATTTTCCAATGCCATCCTCTAGATCAAGTCATGAGCTACAAAAAAGTATACGGGTTTTTTTTCGTAGGACGCACCGTTCTCGAGATATTAGTTGGCAACAGTTCGATGCGAACCACCCTTTTTGCTGCAAGAGTCGATTTTTTCCAACATTCAAAACCTCATGAATGTTGCCTTTCCTTGCTCATATCTTAAAAACCGTGCGTCCTACAGCAAAGTGACGAAGGCCGATCTTGTAGCTTATGACTTGATCTAGAGGATGGAGTAGGATGACGGACAGATTTACCGTTATAAGGGTATAATTTTTAATGGATAAGGCACTTTTAGTGGCCAAATGATTTTAATTTTCGCCTTGCCGACAATGGAGGGTGATGAAAACTTGCACAATGTAAATTCACGTCAAGAGCAACAATTCAGATCGACCATCCTTCAAAGCCGATGTAAAATTTCATAGAATTTCCGCCAGAGAAACAAATTTCCTGGTTCTTGTCAAAAATTTGCCCAAATAACGGTAATTTGGTAAATTTTCCAATGCCATCGTCTAGATCAAGTCATGAGCTACAAAAAAGTGTACTGTTTTTTTTTCGTAGGACGCACCGTTCTCGAGATATTAGTTGGCAAATGTTCGAAGCGAACCACCCTTTTTGCTGCAAGAGTCGATTTTTTGCAACATTCAAAACCTCATGAATGTTGCCTTACCTTGCTCATATCTTATAAACCGTGCGTCCTACAGCAAAGTGACGAAGGCCGATCTTGTAGCTTATGACTTGATCTAGAGGATGGAGTAGGATGACGGACAGATTTACCGTTATAAGGGTATAATTTTTAATGGATAAGGCACTTTTAGTGGCCAAATGATTTTAATTTTCGCCTTGCCGACAATGGAGGGTGATGAAAACTTGCACAATGTAAATTCACGTCAAGAGCAACAATTCAGATCGACCTTCCTTCAAAGCCGATGTAAAATTTCATAGAATTTCCGCCAGAGAAACAAATTTCCTGGTTCTTGTCAAAAATTTGCCCAAATAACGGTAATTTGGTAAATTTTCCAATGCCATCCTCTAGATCAAGTCATGAGCTACAAAAAAGTATACTGTTTTTTTTTCGTAGGACGCACCGTTCTCGAGATATTAGTTGGCAAATGTTCGAAGCGAACCACCCTTTTTGCTGCAAGAGTCGATTTTTTGCAACATTCAAAACCTCATGAATGTTGCCTTACCTTGCTCATATCTTATAAACCGTGCGTCCTACAGCAAAGTGACGAAGGCCGATCTTGTAGCTTATGACTTGATCTAGAGGATGGAGTAGGATGACGGACAGATTTACCGTTATAAGGGTATAATTTTTAATGGATAAGGCACTTTTAGTGGAAAAATGATTTTAATTTTCGCCTTGCCGACAATGGAGGGTGATGAAAACTTGCACAATGTAAATTCACGTCAAGAGCAACAATTCAGATCGACCTTCCTTCAAAGCCGATGTAAAATTTCATAGAATTTCCGCCAGAGAAACAAATTTCCTGGTTTTTGTCAAAAATTTGCCCAAATAACGGTAATTTGGTAAATTTTCCAATGCCATCCTCTAGATCAAGTCATGAGCTACAAAAAAGTATATGGGTTTTTTTTCGTAGGACGCACCGTTCTCGAGATATTATATATTTTATATATATAGATATTTATAATTTTTAATGGATAAGGCACTTTTAGTGGAAAAATGATTTTAATTTTCGCCTTGCCGACAATGGAGGGTGATGAAAACTTGCACAATGTAAATTCACGTCAAGAGCAACAATTCAGATCGACCTTCCTTCAAAGCCGATGTAAAATTTCATAGAATTTCCGCCAGAGAAACAAATTTCCTGGTTTTTGTCAAAAATTTGCCCAAATAACGGTAATTTGGTAAATTTTCCAATGCCATCCTCTAGATCAAGTCATGAGCTACAAAAAAGTATACGGGTTTTTTTTCGTAGGACGCACCGTTCTCGAGATATTAGTTGGCAACAGTTCGATGCGAACCACCCTTTTTGCTGCAAGAGTCGATTTTTTCCAACATTCAAAACCTCATGAATGTTGCCTTTCCTTGCTCATATCTTAAAAACCGTGCGTCCTACAGCAAAGTGACGAAGGCCGATCTTGTAGCTTATGACTTGATCTAGAGGATGGAGTAGGATGACGGACAGATTTACCGTTATAAGGGTATAATTTTTAATGGATAAGGCACTTTTAGTGGAAAAATGATTTTAATTTTCGCCTTGCCGACAATGGAGGGTGATGAAAACTTGCACAATGTAAATTCACGTCAAGAGCAACAATTCAGATCGACCTTCCTTCAAAGCCGATGTAAAATTTCATAGAATTTCCGCCAGAGAAACAAATTTCCTGGTTCTTGTCAAAAATTTGCCCAAATAACGGTAATTTGGTAAATTTTCCAATGCCATCCTCTAGATCAAGTCATGAGCTACAAAAAAGTATACGGGTTTTTTTTCGTAGGACGCACCGTTCTCGAGATATTAGTTGGCAAATGTTCGAAGCGAACCACCCTTTTTGCTGCAAGAGTCGATTTTTTCCAACATTCAAAACCTCATGAATGTTGCCTTACCTTGCTGGTATCTTAAAAACCGTGCGTCCTACAGCAAAGTGACGAAGGCCGATCTTGTAGCTTATGACTTGATCTAGAGGATGGTGTAGGATGACGGACAGATTTACCGTTATAAGGGTATGATTTTTAATGGATAAGGCACTTTTAGTGGAAAAATGATTTTAATTTTCGCCTTGCCGACAATGGAGGGTGATGAAAACTTGCACAATGTAAATTCACGTCAAGAGCAACAATTCAGATCGACCTTCCTTCAAAGCCGATGTAAAATTTCATAGAATTTCCGCCAGAGAAACAAATTTCCTGGTTCTTGTCAAAAATTTGCCCAAATAACGGTAATTTGGTAAATTTTCCAATGCCATCCTCTAGATCAAGTCATGAGCTACAAAAAAGTATACTGGTTTTTTTCGTAGGACGCACCGTTCTCGAGATATTAGTTGGCAAATGTTCGAAGCGAACCACCCTTTTTGCTGCAAGAGTCGATTTTTTGCAACATTCAAAACCTCATGAATGTTGCCTTACCTTGCTCATATCTTATAAACTGTGCGTCCTACAGCAAAGTGACGAAGGCCGATCTTGTAGCTTATGACTTGATCTAGAGGATGGAGTAGGATGACGGACAGATTTACCGTTATAAGGGTATAATTTTTAATGGATAAGGCACTTTTAGTGGAAAAATGATTTTAATTTTCGCCTTGCCGACAATGGAGGGTGATGAAAACTTGCACAATGTAAATTCACGTCAAGAGCAACAATTCAGATCGACCTTCCTTCAAAGCCGATGTAAAATTTCATAGAATTTCCGCCAGAGAAACAAATTTCCTGGTTTTTGTCAAAAATTTGCCCAAATAACGGTAATTTGGTAAATTTTCCAATGCCATCCTCTAGATCAAGTCATGAGCTACAAAAAAGTATACGGGTTTTTTTTCGTAGGACGCACCGTTCTCGAGATATAAGTTGTCAAAAGTTCGATGCGAACCACCAGAAACCCTGCTGGGTTTTCTGGTGGCCTGGTGTCGAGGAAAAATTGTTGTTGCAAGAGTCGATTTTTTTCCGACAAATCATGTATGGTCCTTTTCATTGCTCATATCTCATATCTGTCCAGAAGGACGATTACCTAAAGCGCGCTGCCATATTGGAAGACTTGAAAACTGCCAAAAGCTCTACCGGCATCTCGAAGATCTAGAGCACACATCCAGGATCGCCTCTTACCATTCATATTAGTAAGACTTAAACTGGAGAAAGCCATTAAAGAGAGCAAAGCGAAGTATTTCAGAAAAGCAATAAAGACCCTTGAGACGAAGCTTATCGTGTGGTTACAAAGCCGTTGAAACGTAATAGATGCTCACAGCTGTCCTGCCCGTAATGCTTACCTCTATAGAGTGGAGCATCTTTTCCCGCGTCGACAAATGTTTAGAGGCACTATCACGAGGGAGATCAACTGAGAAAATATTCCCCTAATTACTCACTGACATTGCCTGAAGAGGTACAAGCCCTTTTTTGGTGAACAAGATCTGTTTTGTCAAAACAAATCCTTGAAGAGTCTGCTACAAATTTGGCAGTTAAAATAATAGTGAGTAGAGTTCTAATCCTTGTTCCAATTTATACGGGAGCAATTGTAAATAAAAAAGGCTGAGTGTGTAGGATTTACGCAATAAAGGCAATCAGCTATTTCAAGACAATCACTGATGAAGCACCGTTGGACATTCTGGCAGATGAATTAAAAATAATGTAATGTCAAACAAAAACAAGAAAGAGGATAGGGCAAATTCAATTGCCCTGTGGCAGGCTATTTGAGATCCATTGTCCAGATTGGCTTGAATTCCTTGGTCTTCAGAATGACAAAGATGAGGATGCCTACATCATCAGCTCTCACCTCATAAGCACCGAATACCTGCCGCCTGATTTCCGACCAAAGACGGGACAATGAGAGGAGGTGCTCTGCAGTGTCATCGTACTCGCGTCTCTGTCGCATCGTAGAGGGTATCGTCGTTTAGGCCAAGTACATTTAGTTGTTTGGCGAAGGTGAAGTGACCAAGGAATCAGGATTACAGTTCTTTTCATTGACATGTACAAATCTTTTATCTACACCAAAACACTCTGGCCGAGTTGCGCATGCCAACAAAAGTCGCATGGTCAGGAGCATCCTCTTTATCTATGAAAACGCCCAACGTGTACTCTTTCTTGCGGAGTACACACTCAATTCTGCCAACGAGATTTTGATGTGCAGTTTCTCAATATAAGCACGTCGTGTCTGAGACAGAAGATGGATTCGCAAAGCAGTTCTCCGCACGTGAAACTCAATCAGCCTTGGTATACTTTTCACCGGGAAGAATGTTAGTCCTTAGCGAGTGAGTAGTCCCTAGAAGCGTGGCTAGTACATAATGAACCTTCCGAACACTCCAAGCCGTCAAGTATTTTCTCGAAGAAGCATGAACACATTGGATTTTCGTAGATGCAAATTTGTATATCGTTCATTGAGTTCAAGAATTAGTTGAATGTCTACCAATTAGATTTTTTTAGGGAGAAAAAGTTCATAAACCTTGAATTGGCCGCTATGAAATATCAAACAAAAATTTTGAAGCTCCTTAGGTATAATCGTGTAATCATAGCAAACACCGACTCATTTGAATGTCAAAAGATTGCGCACACTCAAACAAACACCAATAGGCTCTTGGACTTAACCTTGAAATATCTTAGCACAAGCACTAATAGAAGCACCCAGAGTGGAATCTTACAGCTATGCTCAGAAGTGTGTTGCAAATTAACACCAATTATCAAAATGATTTACCTTAGGTTTCGTAGTTGGTAGACAGGTAGACTTAGGGAACAATCAATTAGCGCCATCTCGATAGCTACATGCTCTTGTACGAGCAAAGTATGTAAAGAAAGAAAACAAATGTCGGTCTCATCATCATCACCATCTTCTGAGCTTTTTGATCCACTAAACGGGTAGTGGGGATAAAGCACGCATGAGAGATCTTCAGGCAACTCGATCTTCCGCCTCCGACTCAGAGGCAGTTGTGCCAAAGCTTAACCAGGCGACTTTTTGAACTTGGTCCAACCACATGGGTCTACGGCCGCCTACCTAATAAAATCGTATTCAACGCTTGCTACGAAATTCGTGATGGGGAAGACATTCGTGCCACGTGACAAAGCTATCGAAGCATAGCCCTTTTCGTTTGAACGAGCAGCTGCTCAACATTGAGTTCAGAGAAACACTGCCGTGTTTCACTGCGAATAATTCTCATCTGAAAAAAGAAGATGACTTACTATCAACTCTCCCAATGTGAAACAGTTCTCGCCTCGACTGCGCTGCAACATCCAAGCAATATAAACAACGAAAGGAGAGGTGACAAGATGCCCCCTTGGCGAATGACAACGCCCACACTGAAAGGTGTTGATTTAGCACCGTTAACCCGAAAACACCTGCTACGGTTTGTCTATAGAGACCGGACGGAGCTCAAAAAGGGAGCGTCAAAACCATACTACTACCGAACACTTCATGGGGTCGAATCACCGCATCCGTGAATGAGTGATGCCTGAAACACAATAGTGCAACATTCTGTCATTGGACAGTTGAGCTCTGTATCTCGCTGCTACGAGGAAATGGTCAGTGTCGACGTTTGCCCCCCTGAATGTACGTACATTCAGGATATTTGACGCATGCCTTGCAGCAATGAGCAGAGTCGGCAGGTTGTTCTGTGGAGAACCTCGTAGAATGTGCTTTCCCAATGTCTGTCGGAAGCCGCTAACTGGTGTGGTGTAGTAGAGGCTGTGCTTGCCGAACACTCCGCCAAAGACGTTTTCCTTACCGATTTTGGCATTGAAGTCTCCGATCACAAGTCGCATTCCTTTCTTCTCACCATTCCTTGTCCTATCAAGCGTATCTTCTGGATCGCAGGAAACTCCGCCTTGTACAGCGTGAGGGTCTTATGTAGCTTGTGAGTGGCCCCCCGAGTGGAGTGTTCTTACATTCTAGGTCAATCGCAAATCATAGTCCTTTTTCGTTCCGTGTCGTCGTTTTTGAATATCGGTTCATCCACAAACAGGATTCTCGAGCATGTTTTTTTCCGTGGGCGGGTTGTTAACGTTCCGCACAACCTTCAGTATGCTTGGGTGGATATACACTCTCTCGTCTAGGGTGTTTGCTGCATACGTGGGTTCACCTCACGAAGGGTGCTGTGGACGCCCGTAGTCATTGCCATTTGCAGCTTGAAACAATTGCGATGCATTGAAAGATCCGTGTTGTCTCAACTCAACATTAAAATCATATTTATTTTGTAAAATTTAGAAACTATCTATGCTACAGATAAGGTAGAAAAATATCATCATATACAAAAATTGATTTGTTTTATTTTTTTCTTTTGGCAAAATAAGTTAAATTCCTATAAGTTTGCTCCTAGAGGTTCTTTAAGTATATTATCCTTAAATACTGAATCAAATATTGCCCTAAGTTTTCGTTAATGTAGAACGAAGGTGTGTCGGTGCTGTCTCTGAAGTCCTTCTTTATGATGTGATCTAGCGACTCCGTGGTCATGCCAACTCCAATGTAGGTGCTTGAGCTCTCCAGGAAGCGCATGATGCGTTGATTTGTGAAATCGGAATCCTGCAATTAAAGGCACGAGAATAAAATTATTGAGCATTGATTTCGGTTTCATTCAAACTTACTTCCTCGACTTCGTTTGGCTGCTTCTTTATCGAAATGGTTACAAGTGTCTTGTCGTTGGGATCAATGGTAACGTCCAGTCTTTTCACAGGGTTCATAAAGGAAAACCTATTGTTTTCCTTTTCGAAGAGGGCCAGGATCGATGAGGAAAGGAGAATGGATCCAGGGCTTAGTTTATCGTTGATCAGCAGAGTGACCTCGTGATGGAAAAGAATTTGATCCTTTTCCATCACTGAAGGTAGCATGTTTAGAATAAGAAGCCATATTTTGTGCTCCGAAGCGTGGGCGGCAATGTTTCTCGGCACCGATGGCGCCCTCTGCTGAGGCATCGCGTTAAAGCCGACCGTGTGCAGCACACCCTGGCCTGTGAGAGCGACTAGCTCTGCAGCGCCACTAATTGGTTTCGCGAATGCCCCAACGATTCCTTTTCCGACTCCAGTCATAACCTCGGTTGCGGTGCGAGCCTCTAATGTGTGCCTAGCTATGCCTCCAACAGCTCCCAAAATACTGATGCCCAGTCCAGTTATGCCTTGAGTGAATCCCTCGGTGAATCCTTGCGGCCGACATCGCCGCAACGCCTCTGTCCGCTGTATGTGCTCATCGTCCAGCGTCAATCGATCCAAGTTTCGCGATACAGATGCGGCCAATTTGCTAACCGAATTCACAGTTCCAGCTGTAACATTTCGCAGCAACGACGCCGAACCTTGAGTTATTCCGACAACGAAGCCCCATGGACCGCGCAACAGACCTTGAACCGGCATCGATACGAAATCTTTGAGACCAAGTGAAAACGATCGCGCCAAACCACTAGGACTGCCCAGCATTTCCAGTGATCCAACAACCCAGCCGGCGCCGAAGAGCGCCCCCGACAAATAGTGCATGCCGAGGGTGTGTCCGAAACGCAGAGGAAGTGTCAAAATATCACGCCGTTCATAAGTGGAAAACTGCAAAGGACTGTGATCGAGTGCAATATACAGTCGAACGCACGTGTGCACCGACAGCATCACATTCATGGCGTCTATTCGGAAACATTGCATCTTTAGTGGCTCCGAAATGCAAAGGGCTTGAGCAGCGATGTCCTTGGGAACCAGGTACTCTCCCGGCTCCAATCGAACGTAGTACTTCTCGTCTGAAGGCGTCACAACGACATTGCTAGGAGCACATTCCACTAAATAGTCCAACAAGTCATTCAAGTAAGTGTCTTCGATGTAAGCCCTCACCGGGCTCACACGGCATCCTACCGAACGAATCTTGAATTCATCGTCGTAACAAATAACCGTGATATCCACCATTGGATACGGTTCGGTTGCTTGTCCCGTTGCCGTTCGCTTGTACAGTTCTTGTGAGCAGAGGACGACTGGAAAGTCATAGTTGCCGGAAGAGAACAACTGGTTGTCGATTTGCAGATTTAACATAAGCACATTCAGTAGCCTCTTGCAGTTGTCATATTTAAACAGAAAATTGTCTATGTACAGAGCAAAGATTTCCCTCTTCATAAAGTCTGAAGTCTTGCATTCAACAAAGATCTTGACGACGATCTCTTCCACCGAGAATCGAACCTTGAATACTGAATTGCTAGCTGCAGCTGGATCAGCTAACTGATGAATGCATTTTGATGATGCGGTGGGTTTCACGCGTTGCAGTGGTTCGTTGTTTAGGAGTTCAGTTGGATCGTCTTTTTGGTGGTCACTTTCTAAACTCTCTTGTGAGTTACTTGCCTGAGGGGTTAGAAGACGCGAACGTAGGTCCTTCACTGAAAACTCCAATTGCTAGGAAAAATAAAAAGTCGTTTATTAGTTTTGAAAAGATGACATTTAAAAAAGAAAAAAATCAACGCAAAGGTATTCATGAAAATTGTCGCTTGTAGCAAATCAACAGTGTTAAACAATTTGAATGATTTTTGTAGTGTGGTCGTGTGGAGTGTGTTAGTAAAGACAGACATCACATTGTAGATGTGAGTGACTGAGTGACGCTTTGAGCTCGAGCGAAAGTCGTCTACTTTTGGACACATGCATTCATGTCGATAACCAACTTGAGGGCTTAACGAGCTATACACCGAATTAACTCTAATTAAGAGTATCAAAGCATGTGTGAGTATTATATGAGACAATGGCCAGCTGTGACTTAGAAGCGATCAGGGAACTCACCTACCTCGGCTAAGCTTTAAACTTTGCTTTTTGGCGTGAAAGGGCAATTGAAACATTGACCTTTCCAGTCCTGGTTTAAAGCGCAAAGGCAAGGATAACCTCAAAAGCGAATGAAGAAGATCTTGGTGTTTTCTAGAGAGAAAAGTTCTGGGTGCGAATGTGGCAAGCTTTATAGTGACATGGATCTAGCTAGGTCTTCACGGGACAAACGCTTAAGGTGGCTGTGGCGTATAGTACGTACAAAATAAAGTGAGGGTAAAACATTTGTATAAACCGAAGATCCGATAAGAAAAATATGGTTTATTTTTGTGTATAAATAAATTTCCTAGTCACACGCAAACATACCTCCTACCCGAGGTTGTGTGAGAAGGCAGAACGGGACGCCCCTTCTAGGGTGAAGCACCAAATGACTAGTGTAATCAGCTGGCTATGCAGAGCATAGAAAAAATGTTAATTTCATCAAAGCATCAAAACAACGCTGGACTACTTGCTAAGGTCCAAATTTGCGTATGAGTAATACTACGAAGAGTATAATACGAGCAGTCGCTACTGAGAATTTGGAAGAACCATTTCTGCAGATTGCTAAACGGCGATGATTACACCAAGACCGCAGTCAGGCAAAATGTCCCACTCAATATGCACGATGATCGACGAGAATTCCGTCCCCCCGACTTAGACGAGGTCAAGATAACAATATCAAGACTGAAGTCTAACAAAGGTGTCGGTGTGAACGTACTGTCCTCTGAAA